>JAOXYL010000086.1:4413324-4426671 GCA_028564955.1 Terapon puta
AGTCTGTTAAGATCTAGAGAATCTACTCTGAGTATTACATTTGAGTTTTAAAGACTGCTGGACACCAAAACTGTGAGACAGCATTGACAAAGCATCTATTAGTCTGGCAACACACGCTCTTGTCACCGGTGCTGTTTCCTAATTGCAATGAAAGAGTTATACATTCCGGAATAACTAAAAGCATCATTCATCACTTCAATCACAAAGAAACATTGTGCGGCTTTCAAACACTCTGATTGGTGTGTTTTAACATTTTGACGACTTCAGTTTCCTCGCTCACGCAAGCCGGCCCGGTCTCCCCTCCCATTAAACTGTCTCCTGATTTTAAAGGGACTGACAGGAGCTGATGTAATTGGACATTATTGTAGGCCCGCTTTGACTCCGCGTACTGATACCGAAGTCCTCCTCTTAATAACATATTCATCCCCCTCGACACATTGTTGCGCCAGCATTGAGCCGGTCTCTCCGCTCTCCAAAAATGAGTCGGTCACACTCGCATACGCCGACGATTGCTGTCATGCTGGATTTGAGGAAAACGAAGTTGCCTCGCAGCCGTCGGGTACGCCGCGAAAAGGATCTCCAGCGCTTTGAGTCACAAAGAGCCCCGCTGTAATGGGGAGAGCAAGACATCACACTTAACTTCTCTCCATCTCTCCGTCTCTCCGTCTCTTAACCTGCTTTACACTCTGCCTTTTCTCTCTCAGACTCCCCCACTTAACCCGCCTCTCTTAACACCTCTCACCGTCCCTATTAGCCTCGTTCGCCACGAAACCAGTGATACCGCTTTGTCTCTCCTGCTTTCGACCTCCCGTTCTCTATTTCCGTCCTTCCGCCTCATCACGTAATTGTTGAAAGAGAGAGGCTTTGCTGGAGTCAGAACTGGGCATTTGGTTTCTGTCCTGTGGGCTTTTCAGTCTGTCTCATTCTTTCAATTTCACTGCCACTTTCTTGGGCTCCTTCAAAAAATTCCAAAAAAAAAAAAGAAAAACGGTTTTGCTCCGTCGACCGGAGACAGACAGTTTGGTCTTCATCACACCGCTCTCTCTCCTCATGGACGCCGGCATCATCGCCTGTCTCCCTCGCCTTATGTCTGTTTCACCTTCCCAGCATCGTCTCTCCATCAAACACACCTCTGGGTTCAGCTGTTTTATTCAATTATTTCCTGACTGTTTTCATCGCCCCTTCCTTAGTAGTGCTTTCCTGTTCCTGCCATCTGTGGCCTCACACTCCTCTTACTCCTTTGGGCCACTTTTTTTCTGTTCCTAGTGTTTCATTTAGTGAGTTTGACTGCATGAACAATGCTCTACTCTGCAGGCTGAAATTGTGAAGGTTGTGACGTTTGGCATCCAGTCATGTTCCCTCAAGCCTGAGAGTGGAAAGGGCTCCCTGACGAATATTGACAGACTTTGTAGCCAGATTCAAAAGCAGCCCTCTCGCATGGGCTAAAGACCCTTTGTGCCTTTTTTTAAATGGTCTGGAGGAGCTGAGGGTACTTCAGCTAGAGGGGGAGGAGAAAAATGTGATCGCTGGCATTGTCATGGATGAAAGAAAAAGAGGAGTTTGTTGACTCAAATGCACGGTTGATAAACTCCGAGAAATGTGTGACAGATTTCGAAATTCAAAAGTAAAAGCTTTGCTTTTAACCGTAAAACCAATTTATTTTCACGTTTTCCCATTAACGAGGAGAGGAACATAAGTTATTTAACCAACCAATAAAAGCAGCCAATCTGGACTCAATTTGGACCCAAATAGGTCCCCTCCACACAGGCTGCCAATTCAAACAGTGCAACAACAACAACAGGCCCGGTTGGACTGTATCAAGACTGGACACAACACAGTCCATTTGGTCACTACTGGATCTGGAGAAACAGTAGCCATCCAGTTAAATAGGACAAAGTAACTCATCTGCACCACATTTTGTAAACTACCTAGACACAGCAGAGGAAATGCAATGCAGCTGAAATAAAAAATTGGCCTATCTATACTCAGTCCAGATATTGTATGGCAGCTGGACAATAAGTGGCAGAAATTGGGGCAGTGTAATGGACCTGGACAAAAACGGGCTATTCTGGATCTCAACAGAGGTAATATGTTGCATTTGGACAAAAAAGTGACCTACCTAGAGCCCTTACCTGGACACGTAGATGCATCTGGACCATCTGGCTAAGTGGCATCCGTGTGTCCCAAAAGTACAAAAAGTATTCATCTGTACAGGAAAGTCGACAATAACTTAACAGTGCCTCTGTTGAATTTATCACCTTGGCCCATTTCCCCAAAGGCGTCTGGATGTTGCCAGTGTCCACTTCATTGACAACATGGCAACTTTTACAAAAGGCAGCTCACTATGTTTTTTTCTGAGAAAAGGGAAACTAACACTTCGCCTTTTTTGAAAACGTTCAGGCCCAGCTGAATAAGCAGCGTCTCATGATATGGTCAACATGCTTCTGCAACATTCACGTTCATGTTGAGTCGTGTTCCTCTCTACTCGATGACTGTAATTTCAATATGCACTCTCTTATTAGGTCTATTCTGGTCTCCACCAATGATCGAGGGGTACATAGATCTGTCTTTTTAACTGCTAAATGCTCAACATTTTCCACCAGATAGTTTGGTGCTGAGCAGGTAATGGGAAACGTTAAAGTTGGGTGATAATTCTCTGTGTTTCTCTCTACAACTGTCACATTAAGCAGTTATTTTATTGACTGACACAGTCCGCAGTATCACATTCCTTTCTATTGTTCCAATGTAGCTTTATTTTGTTGAACACATGGTTGAAATAAGACCCATAAATTGTGAATAATGGATTTTTTTTTTCCGTGGCTAAGAGACAGGCCATAACACCACCCGGGTACTGAATGTTACACCATAAAGAAATGTTCTTCAAATAAAACAAAGTTCAAAGTTCAGCTACTCCCCTGCTCCAGCTGCCTCACTTCTTTGGAGATAAATGTATGTAGGGCACACAAACAGCTCTCATCTTTTTTTTTTTGCCCAATTTGTTTCTCTCCCCTCTCTAATTTACCCCCTTTCTTTCTCTCTCTCTCTCTCTCTCGCCCCCTCCATCTCTCTGTCTCTGCAGGGGGTAGTTAGTGCGATGCGGCTCCTCCGCAGCCACATCACAAGATGAAGCAACACCCAGTGTGGTTTTACACAAGAGAGAGGGCTACGTGTGTGTGTGTGTGTGTGTGTGTGTGTGTGTGTGTGTAAGGGGGAGAGTGAGAGGGTTTTCTTGTTGGTCAAATCAGAAGGCCTGTGTGTCCTCAGAAGTGGTAGCGGACAAGAACATGCGCGTATACACCGTCTAAACAGATTTTGTGCATGTATGTGTCCTTGACAAGTGTGTGTGCATGTGTGTGTTAGTAAGTGAGAAAAATCCTTTCATGTGACTGCTCTGGTGTAAAGAATAAGGCGTGCGTATGTGTGTGCGCGTGCGTGTCGTTTCATTGGTCTACCGCTTTTTCAAAAGTGACACTGAGAAAGCTTGACACCGAATGTGCGACAGAGACGGAGACGGTGAGAGAAACAGAATCTGAGACATGAGAAAGAGAGGGAAGAGGGCGAGAGAAGGAGGGAGAGAGTGCTGACACGTCGCTTGGCCAGGTGCCATTTCTTTTTCTTTTTTCTTTTTTTTTTTTTCCAGGAGGTCGTTTGGAAGCTCATCTGCTAAATGGGCGCTTCGATTCTTCAGCTCCAGCCGCCTCGAAATTATTATTATTGTCACGGCTAAAGCTCAGCCATAATAGCTTGTAGCCTCTGCTGCTAAATGACTTAACACAGGTGAGAACATTTCCTGGTGCGACCTCCCCAAAACCTCTTCACCTCCATTTTAAGTCCTCTTCTCAGAACATGTCCAAAGTAAGCAACATGCATCTTCACGGGAGCTTTTCAGGAAAGCTCACAAAGGTCTTGGCCCATTCTGGATCACATGAACAATGAAAATCTCATCTTTGTCCCATTTTTACCTGCAAACATTAATATTGTTAATATTGAGCTGTACTTACATTCAGTTTAAAATGACCACGTATTGTTACTTTCAGAGAATTTTATCTGATTCAACTTGGACACTCAAAATCACAACTAACAATAGTTTGAGGACAAGTGATGTAATTTACAACAGATAGTAGCCATGCTAGGTACACAGTTTATACTGTCAAACCTGTCACTGACATTATTTTCCATCCTTTGATTATCTTGACAACCGACCATCTGATCGACTTCACACTTGGCAGGTGTATTGCTGAGCGCCAAAGAAAGTGCAGTGCTGAGTGTGAAGTAGTTTGGATGAGCGGTTCTTCAGAAAGAAAGCATTCACCTTGTTCCAAACGAGCAAATCTTCAATGGGCACTGCACAGGTTTTACATAGTTCTTCTCTGAAAGGTGTGTGGCCACAGTCAATACAAGTTAGCTACTTAGCGAGGCCATATCTACGGTCAGTGGACATTGGGATGGCATGACTGGCACAGGCCCTCAATTTTAGCATGAAGGAAACGACGCCCACAAGTCTGCAGCCGCCCACCAAAGTATGCTCAGGGCTTTATCCTGCAAGCACTTTTAGTCTCTCAGTAAATGGCCAATCAAAGGAGGCCTAACCACACAGGCCAAGTCCCAATATATAGTTGAAGTGAAGGATTCTGGGGAGAGAGAGTCACCCACTTGCTGTGAAACTGAAGAGCCTCGCTGTTCTGACCAGCACTCACGCCGCAGGAGGTATACTCACCATCCCCTGCTCTGCACCCACCCGCACAATCTCACACACCACCCTATAGCCGCGCAAGCATCGCCTCTTCACAAACACACACAGATCCACTTCAAACACACACAGCCCCGCTAATGTACCTCTCAGATCTACACTCCCCTTCCCTTAGGTCGCCACCCCTGGCGATGCCCGGTCTTGTTATCTCTCTGTGTACCTCGCCCTGTCTTCTCACGCCTCCTCCTCCCCCTTTTTCAGCACCCCTCTGAGACTGGAGCTCTCATTTGATGGCACAGCGTGGGACCGACCGCACCAGAGCACCGTGGCTCATACCGATGAAACTGGCCTATCTAGGCCACAGAAAGCACACGCGCTCATCAAGTGCTCCCTAATTAGAATTCAGTGATACTGTAGGTTTCCAAGCAAGGGGAGAGAGGAGCTCGAAGGAAAGCCTACTATAGATAGAACGAGAAGAATGTCTAATTAAGGTCTCATTCTTCCGCGAGTCTGATTGCATTGCAGCCTCCTCTCCCCCTCATTCTCTCCAATTATGAAACCGGCGTTGGCCTTTCTCTGGTCCACGTGGGCTGGGGGCTTTATCATGCCAGCACTGGGGTGTGAGGAGACTGACAACAACACTGGTGGAGAATCTGCAGGGCCAAATGCGTGGGCAGGTGAGAGGAGCATCTGTGTGTGTGTGTGCGTGTGTGTGTGTCCATGAGAGAATCAGAGAGAGAAAATACATGAATGTGTTGTGCTTTTTCTTACAGAGTGTTTGAGGTTGCGCCTCAGCTCAAAATGAGTTTACATATGGAGAAATATCAGCATCCAGGATCGGCTACTGCAGCTATGGCAACCAGGCCAAGCAGCTAGCAACCAGCTAACATCAGCACAACCGCAGACGCATCTTTGTTCAGGCTGACATTATTGAGACATCACACTCTAACAACTGTAAAACAGCTGACAAAAACAAAAAACAGTTATCAGTCAACTCCCCCCACAGACAACTGGCGAACACCTCTGCAGCTCTAACAGCCGACAGACATCGCAAAGAAAAAAAACTGTTGCAACAAGACACCATTGCAAAACAATTACTGAATGCAACTATACTCACAACATCACCACAGAGCAATTACTGCAACACCAACCACCACAACTAATGCACCATCAAGATTGCACCTGAGTAACAACCTGCGTCAGTCGCCACTCTTACATCCTCATGCTGATATGCGCTATCTTTATGGGACCGAAATGAAGTTTTCATATCTGCTTTAAAACAAATGTCAGACTCCTCAAATTCTTCATCTGCCTTCATGTCACTCCCCATACAGTAGAGAAACTTGGGATCGTAACAAGGCCTGTTCTCCAGCCAGTAACATAGGGATGGGGGACCTAAATCTGAAACTCACAGAACTAAAGAGGCAACACAGCACATTTTTTGACACGTATGCATTCACCCGTCTCTTTAAAAACAGCTAATTTATTGAATGATTTAATGAGAAAAAATCAACTCCATAGCCAAATTAATCAAATTATGCACATTCAGTGCAATAAAATAACTGAGCAATAACTGTTTCCATCATCACACACATTCAGTCATTCAGTGAGTCATGTCATTTGTCCACAATTGATAAAAGTAGTAGCCTCTCATTTTTAGTGCCCTGTCACATAATTGCAATTGAATTGCTCCACCCACCGATGAACAACCGAATTGTTGTCAACTGATTGGGAAGATGTGAACTCTTTGATAACTGAGCCATGGCAGCCAGTCGATAAGATGGGTCCTCCACCACTCAGACTGATAATGTAACAGTTTCCTGGATCATTCAACTATTTGTGTTGTAACCAGCAACAATCTGAGCTTCTTTAATTTTTACATTCAGGAAATTTATTCATTATTTAAACGAAGGTTATTGAGTTCAGCCAGGAACGCTTCATTGAGTCCTTGCTCTTCTTTTTCATCCTTTACTCTCCATGGGCATGCTTCCCTCAATTATTTTAAAGTTCAACTGGCAACTTTCCTTTCATCCATTCAAGAAGGACAAACATGAACATAGATTATCTTACTCAGAAAGCAATAACTAATGAGCAAGCCCAATCACAGGCACCTGTGGCAGACAGTGTCCACCACATCACAATAAAGTGCACAATATCATGATAAAATATAATCTGTATTCCCATAAATTGAGATGGAGTTCACACTAAAAACTGAATTCTCTTTTTTATCATCAATGCAAAGTCATTTAAAGTAATGTCCTGCGGTCAGATGCATGCACTCTTACCATGAGAAGGCAGGAGAAATCAGTGAGTCACCGTGCCACCCAGCAGCATAATTCATTCTTTCCCCATATTTACGTTTCCAGCTTAATTTTCCTAAGATGTTCTGGTTCAGCATTTACTCTTGGCACTCAGCATTCCACTGTTGAAGTCTATGGGAGTCTGACCTTGAGGATGAATCCATGCATGTCTGATGAAGCCACTGGTTAAGTCACCTCCGTATTTTTTGTTTACAGATATGGCAACGTGGCTTGAAAAGTGATTTGGAGGAAAAAAGCAGCGTTTTGTCTGAATCAGTTAAAGACCCTGTGTAATTTAAGCGTACTTTACATTTAGAGTAAGGTTCAGTCATCAAAATGCAGTTCGATGTACCCAGAATTGAATCTGTTTTATAGATGCTGTTGGAGCCAGGGATTGCTAGTGGTGTGGCTGCAAAGATGGCAATATTGATAGTGCTTTGGTCTACAGTATTATATGTGAATAAACTGAGGATGGATTTCCATTAACTTGTAGGAATTACAGCCTGTTGTGGCCTCCCTTGATTTTCCTTTTAACATCACAACATATTTCCATGTGAGTTTTGACTGACGTGTCTTCAAACCACTGGATGGATGAAATCTGGTGCTCACTTTCATATTGATGAATTGTTATAATTTTGATATTCAGACTTTTTTATTTGGCATCAGTTCTAGTCTGTGCAGCATGAGGTAAAGACTTTCTCGCCAGTCTCGGGTGTATCCTGGAGACCGTTAAATTGTATGTGCTGAAATAAAGCCTCCTCACCCAAATTGCATCTTCAGATAACTTAACGCAATTTACCACCGACCACAAGAGCTGACTGCAGTCGACTTTGTTTTTCACAAGGTCAGATAAGAACACACCTTTCTCATCCTCGCCGATAGAATTGAGTTTAAGATCCCACTCTGGGTGTAAAAAGCTCTAAATACCTTAGCTCCGTGGTGTACATCAGACACGCTCTCAATTTACAAACCCAGCAGATCGCTCAGGTCTCAAGGCGCCTACTGTACCTCTTTCATATCCCTGGAGCGTTCTCCAAATCGGGTGAAACTGTATTCAGCATATATGTACCTAAAAGCATGGATCACCTTACCTGCTGATGTAAGACTTACATTTATGCTTTATTTAAAAATAACTTTTAGAAAATCTTTATTCTTTTTAGCACGTTCATAAAAATGTTCATTTCTTTCTACATAACTGGTCCTGTGAATGTGTTTTTATACTTCTCTTTTCACTTTTGTGTTCTTTTCTACCATTTCATGAACCATACAGCACTTTGAACTGCATTGACACTTTAACTAAGTACCGAAGTGTGACCGTGAAATACATTTATTGCAGACATAAAACTATCAACATCCCAGCAGCCGTTTTTCTAATCACTTTTCATGCTAACATTTGAACATTTGAACATCTGACGTGAACAGTACGCTGTTACAATTCACAATGTCGGTGAAGCAAAGTGACACATGTCCTAGCAACGTAACATTTATGGAGATGAACGAGTGGCCAAAACATCTTACCAAAATTTTCCTACAGCATCCCTGAAACTGAAAATGAATTTATCATGTCTGAAAAGAAATATATATCTTATAAATATTCTACAAGTTTGAAATCTAAATGAAATATATAGAATATCCAAACTCAAACATGATTTCAACAGCTTTCAGTCAGCTCAAAATCTCCACCACACAAGTCAACACCAACAAGCCGGAAGAGCGAGAACACTTCCAGTTATTTGGACTAGATGTGGACGTTGAACTGGAACAGTACTTGGGCTGTGACCATTGATGTTTTCAACACAGACGCAGAGACAGACATGCACAAGAATGCAGATTGAAGTTGGCCCTCTGTCTTTTGGATGAAACCATCCCTTTGCTCTAGCCGTTAACACAAACATTCAGGGTCCCTGGAGTCCTTGAGACTTTGGCGATCCTCTGATTTTTCATTTAGCCACATCACGAGGTTGACATTTTTGGTTTTCAGCAGAATGTCCTCATTCGCATTCCTCTCGGGATGATTTCTCATCACTTTGGTGATCCTCTGACTTTCATCGACAAAATCGCTCAAATTTTTTCAAAACTGTTTTTCACTAAATCCTGGTAAAACTAATGACATTTAGCAAAGAAAGGCCTCACTGAGCTGCTCACATGGTTGTAGGCATTTAGTGTTCTTTGGTATGAATTTAGAATATGTGTGTCAGTATTGATAACTCTGTATTGGTAACAATCTGTGACCTGACCAAGTAACAATACTGGATTTTTTTTATGAAGCAACTGCATCTAAAAAGCCCGACATCAGTCCACATCCTCATGACTGAGATCCAATCCTCTTTTTGTGATTTTGGGAAAGCCGTCTTCATGTTCATAAGTTTAGAGCTGAACTGAACTGAAGATCACAGGAATAACATTCATATGAATTTTTTTTTTTTTAAGATGGCTTTGTGCCATAAATTCAGCAGCTCTTATCTGCGTAAGGAGCTTTATTTCTTTAGTAATCATTCTATTAATACGTGATTACACTGTATCCCCTGGAGTTTTCATTGTAAAAAGGCTGATAGTCTTTTAATTAGACCTAAAGGGGATTGGAGCAGTGCTTTTACATATTCCACTAGTGCAATGAATTATACAACACTGCTGTATGGACTCACCCGCCTCACATTATGTAACCACGTGCCAATTATTCAGGTCTTTATCTGTGCTGTGAATTCGCAGCCTTGGCTTTCTCACACAATATCAGGGGCAAAAAAAAAAACAAGAGGGTACATCTGGCCGCTGTGAGAATACAGAAGCAGTCTCCAATTGACAAGCTCATCACACTCCGCTATAGTCGATAGTACCAGACCTCGGTCCCTGTAAAGCAACAGGTCATCTGCCGCAGAAGACTCTCCGTTAGACACCCCGACCCCATGTTTATTTTATTCAAATCTGTAGGTACGTTCTCTCCGTTGCTACCACGGTTGACATCCTGACAGGCTCTGGCACAGACGATGCCGGAGCAGCGCTGTTGTCCTGGTAACAAACCCTAATGACAAGATTTGATACGATCCTCAGATTTAGAACAAAGCTGCAGTCTGCTGCTGGGCATTGTGAGACAGTGAGTAGACAAAGCCTGGTTTTGTTCTTGTGTGCGTGTGTGCGTCTCTCTGTGTGTGTGTAATGTTGTACCTCTTTCATTATAAAGTCCAAATGCACTCACAAGAATACAAGAATAAAGAAACGTCCTAGAACCAAGGACATACTTTGGTGTTGGTCCTTATTCCTAATGTTTCTTTATTTAGTTTAGCCTAAGATTAAGGTTAGAGTTTAAGAAATAAGTATACTTTTATTAGACAGACAGTTAAGCATAAAAGATGCAATTAAGGAGTCCAGTGAGAGCAAGTCATACAGTGAACAGCTCACAACAGTGAGACCTCCATCACCCTTCACCCTCTCTCCTACCGAGACACCATGCCGAGAAGCAAAGTAAAGACCTCTCTCAAAGATTAAATCAACAGAACTAGGGAAAAAAATAATCAACTTAATAACAATACTTATGAAATACTATGTTTTTAATGACTACAAAAGATGCCCTGTATCAGTTTTCTGGCATATATTCAGTTAAGCCTTTATGAGAAGTGGCAGGAGAGGGACGACACAAATCGTGGACGCTGTTGTTTGAAGTCAGCATTTTTACCATTGAGGCTCGCTCCACATCCAGACCAGAGTCACACTAACAGTGTGTTATCCAATTAGCAGCACTCAACATGGGTGATAAATGATTGCGAGGTTTTATGATATTAATCAGTAGATCCCCCCAGAGTGAATCAGTGAAATTGTATGAACCGCATTAGATCCCTCATTCAGCGGGCATAGGTGGGGGATGTTTTATTCTTTATTCAAAAGGATCAGTCATCTCTTTGTGTTATATGTGACTCTATTTCATCTATATTATATATATTTATATTAACTCTTCTAAAACTTGCTGTGAAAAAGACTACAGAGGTTCCTAAATATCTTTTTAGAGAGTCTTGAATAAGTCTGTCATTTGCAGAATAAAGAGACAAACAGGGACCCTGTTTGATTTTTGCACCCAGTGGACTGTATCTGGCTAACTCCTCTTTGATACAGTGAAGAGAACTTCAACTGAATGAACAGTTGAAGCAACTGCTTCATGGAGGAGTTGAGCTTGCTCAGAATCAAATTCAATGCAAGCCATCTTTCCATTGACCTTTAATAACAGATCAAGAGGAGCAATGAAGAAATGAAATCTCCTCACTGTGAAGTTTACTGTGAAGCAAAACAGACACCTGCAGTCGCACTATTATTATAAGCCTATATTATTGTGTGTGTGTATAGTTCTTAAAGAGGGGCAAACAAAACATAAATGTAAAGCTATATTATCTGTAGAACTCAAATATACTTCATAAGTGGAATTAACAACTCTCTACAATCACAGGACATGAACAATGTCAAAAAGACACCAAGACTATAAACTACACCTGATTGCAGGTAAACCACTGTATAACTTTCCAAAAGTAACTAAATATCCCAACAATACACAAATGAATATTTACATGTGGTTATAGACTCACAAACGAAGGAAACCAACTGAAACTTTGTTCACTGCAAAATTCGATTAAACTATAAAGTGTTAAAACGGACAGCTGTTCTCTACAAAACCAGCGGGAGCCATGAAAAGTGTTGCCTAGCAACAGGTTAAGCTACACCGTCCATACTTCCACACGTTCCTTGAAAGCTTACATATCAGAGTGGCCGCATATTTCCATTTGGGTTATAATAATAATGTCAACACTGTAGTATTATTATTTCATGGATGTGGGAGCTGGAGTAGGTTGGCTTGAGCGACATTTCTGATCTGGTTCAGCTTCACAACCAGATGTACGTGAGGTTGTGAAATCTCACCCTATTGGTCTTCAGTGTGCTTCATACACTTGGAAATAGGTTGAGGCATGTGACGGACTGTGCGTATGAAGTCCTCCTGAAGCACCTTGAAAGCCCTCAGGCGCTTTGAAAAAGGAAAAAAAAAAATGTTCTCAAGGAAGCAAACAATTCAATGATGTCATCCATCCAATCCAAACCAGGGTCACTTGCTGCATCATGTATGGGGTCAGCAGAGCCATCGTCATGTGACAGGAAGCCACAGTGAAGTCATTACCAGCAACGGTGGAACAATGAGGGCACAGTTGGCCTGAGAGCACCGTGTCTGAAATAGCACACATCCTGTCAGCTCCCCCTCCTTCTTCCTCCCCCCATACCGCTCTGAGCTCTCCACCCCTTTCCTAGGCTCAGCCATTACTTTGCGCTACAACCAGGGCCACAACCACCGTTTTTTTTGTTTTGTTTTTTTTTTTTTAATTTATTCATTTTCTCCAGACCATCTGAGCTAGCGACTGCAGAAAATAACAGGTTGCAAGGCAGCGAGCAAATGGAGACAATCTCTGCCTCCGAGTGTTTGTCTCTGCCGAGCGGCGGGCCGAGCCGAAAGGTGAACGCGAGGGGTCAGCGGCGCAATCACAGAGGCTGCCTTTGACATCGCGGGGCAAGCAAAACAACACGCTTCCCTCTTCTCCGCGCCCAACCTTTGCCTCCCTTACTCAGTCTGGTATAAAACACGACGCGACGCAGAGAAAACAACTCAAATTTTATACGCGATTGACACAAGCCTGCGTTTTTTCCTCCGATTCCTCCTCTTCTCTGGGCCCGTCTCGTTGTGGACGCGGCACGCTGACGCCAGCTGTACACCAAGTCTGAGAGCGGGCACAGACAGCGGACCTTAATGGAGACCCCGAACGGGAGGCGCGGGCCTGGTCTCTACAGAGGCTCCTTCTCGGCCAACGAGGGCCCGGGAGTTGACGCGATCCGGCAGAGTCAGACGGCGCTCGTTCCTCGTCCTCGCTCCTTCCAGCAACTTAATTTATGCGGCATCTTGCAGTGCTGCCGAGCTTGAATAGCAGCCGCGACAAGAATTTGAATTTAGGAGTTGTGGGGGGGGGGGATTTTTAGAGCTGGAAATGATGGTGTTTGTTGCGCGAGTGTGTGCAGAGGGCTCTGCTCCAGTAAATACAGACTGAGGACTTCAATTTGTGGCACTGTGACATGTGTCTGTTCCCCGATCTCGTCACTGGGATGGGACTTCATTTTCTCCGGGCGGCTGGGAAAGGGGGGAAGGATGCCGACGTCTCTCACCTCGGCTCTCGGAGGCTTTAACCGACATCGCGGAGAGAGAGAGAGAGAGAGAAAAGGGGCGTCTGCTTGTGTTATACATTTCAACTTTTGCTTGCTCCTCTCTGTTCGCTCCTTCCCGTCTCGTCGGGAGAGAAGTGCCGGATACGGGCCTGTTTCATCCTCCGTCTCCTCCTC
>JAOXYL010000086.1:4443980-4460223 GCA_028564955.1 Terapon puta
CACAAACGAGGGTTATGATCGATAGCCCCAACCGAGTCTGCCTTCAAAATGCACCTCTCTCGGGCTTAGCGTCTGATCGACTACACATTTTCGCAGTTTGATGAGAATGAAAGTCATAACATTAATTGAAAATTGCAAACTTCAGACATGTTCGTAGCTGGCTCCAAAATATTGACGGCTTCGCCCCCAAACATATTGGTGTCACCATTGTAAAACTCATCTGGATCGAAACATAATTTTAACCCACAATGCCAAAGGCCCTCTGAGTCTCACGGATGCCGTTTGCGTGTGGTTTTTCGATGATGGCTACTGTGATAATTGAAGCTTCTCTTTATCGCTCCGCTCATGCTGATCGCCACTGTTGTCCTTGTGTTGATGCAGCAATCAGAAAACCACTCGGGGAGAGGAATGGCGTTGTTGAACAAGACAGCAAAACAGAGATGCAGAGGCCGGCTCTCACCTAAGGATCCAGCTTATTATCTGATAGGAATCTGCGCGGCCAGATTCGGTTGCGGCGCCCCCCCAATCTCTCCGACTTAATCACGGCGTCCACCCCCTCCCTCGCACAGATTATACCCTCCTATCGTGGAATCAATTTGCCTGTCACTGAAACACGGCCCGTGCCTCGACTGGATGGAGGGAAAGCTCTTTGACGCCATTAAATGAAATTCAATTATGTTCCAGTGGAGAAATCACATCTGGAAGGTGCATAAAAGAGGGATAAAGAGAGAGAGAGCGATGGGTGTCAGTGTGCATGCCAGCCCATTGACTTTGATTTGACTTTGTAGTTATAAGTCAGGCGACCCCCTGACTTTCGTTTTAGTGCTACCAGCAGGATGACACTTTCAGCTCTTAGTGAGAAGTCTTGATAGCTACTGAGTGGACTGGCATGAAATTTGTCACAGATATCATTGTTCCCAGAGGCTCAGTCCAAATGGCTTCGGTGATCCCTTGGCGTTTTGCGTGGCACCATAAACACCCAGTGATACGCTTTTACTCATTTTGTGAAATATCTCCACATCTACTTGAATTATTGGATAGGTCTGTGCATGCACTCATGGTTTTAGATGATGTATGATCCTCTTGAGCTTTTCTCTAACGACACTATGCTTGACATTTTCTGTTTTGGGTGGAAAATATCCACAGCTTGTATGAATTGCCGTGGAATCTGATGAATTAATCTGCCTCCGTTATAAGGACAAGATATTCATTTATCAACATTTTAGTTCACCACAACTAAACCTGCAAAACTAATGACACTCCCATCAGCCGCACTTTATTTGGGCCTAACTAGCAAATGTTACCATGCCAACTCACAATTTTTGCATTGTTGTTGTGAGAATATTAGCATGACATTTATCTTTCTCAGCGTATTGCTGTCTCTGATTACGGCCTGACAGAGTGGCTAACATGTCGGTCGACTCCATTACTCCAGTCTTGTTAATCCTCAGAATGGAGGACAACACCTGAAACTCATTACAATCCATATCTGTCCCTCATTGGTGACCTACAGTACTTCCAATAATGAATCACTCTGGCAGTCCCGGTGCCACTTTGTTCTCATTAATGTAATCTGTCATTGACCTGTTGGATGAAGGATGATGATATAAGGTGATATACCTTTGCATTTTTGCAGTTAACATCCTCCGCTGACGCACAGAAATCTCTAAATACCGACTCGCTTGTTCGTCCTAGTGACCCGTAGTTGACCTGCTGCTGACCACTACCAGGCAATTAACATTTTCTTGAGTCACTGGTGTCCCTAACCGCCCCCGCACCCCACCACCGCCCTGACCCATCACTTGGCCCACTCATGCATGGGACACTCGGGGTCGACCGTGTGTCCAATAAATCTGAGCAGAAATAGGAGACCTGCTCGCCCCTGTTTACTTTAAAGAGCCCTTTCTGACTTTTGGTCTCTCTCTCTCTCTCTCCCGCTCTCCCTACAATTGATTCATAGCCCCAGGCGTGAAGGTTGATAGCAGGCTGACTGAACAATGAGCACCTGTGTGTGTGTGAGTGTGTGTGTGTGTGTGTGCATGTGTCTAACCAAGCGGGGAGAATGACCTTGCCACCCCTGATGCCTCCAGTGACTGTTGGAGAATTCACTGACAGTTGTACTGCTGCTGGAGCGTCTGTATGGGCCTGTCCTGGTTTAGAGGAGAAGCCCCACAGCTCCGTTTCACTCGCATCAATATGTATCCCGGCTGCGAGCAGACAGCAAAAACAAAGTGCACATTTAAATTCCCTTACGATGTACTGAGGATCTGAACCAGATCCAAAGGTCGGATCAGAAAAGCTTTGCAGTATTCCACTGGAGTTAAGTGTTTACTTGTGGACACCAGAGGACGTGTTTATAATCAATTCTACCAGTGTGATCTTGTCACGTGACAGAAACATGCAAATCAAATTAGCTTCTTCACTGGTGAAATAATACCTTTACTATATACCTGTTGCCAGTTCGCTTTATTTGACAGTCTGTGATTAAAGAAACATGGCAGGGGGGAAGTGAAACAAATGAAACAAAAGGCTAAATCCCGTCCCAGGCTGATGTTTTTACGCGAAGATACATTTTAACGTCAAGTATAAAAAGGTCAGGTGGGGTGCAGAGACAGCCTAAAGCGGCTCACTGCCAAAACAAATCAGCCAAATTTATCTAACGCTGTACAGACAGACCTTTTTTTGGGAGACAACATTAAAAATTGATCCCGTGTGACGCAGGTGGCTCAGTGGTAGAGCGAGCGTACACGTGTAAGAGGCCTGAGTCTCGGTGCAGCGGACCCTGGTTTGAATCCCAGAGGAGTCTAACCCACTAAAAATGATTTATATATAAAAAAATTATCCTCTGGCACAGCATCCATCTAAATAGTCAATGAGAACTTAGAATTAGCTGAAGTCATTTATTCACACACTCACTGAGCTTTATTTTGTCTTCAATAGAAATGAGAGGTTATTTTTTCATCCCTCCGTATAACAATACACATCAAGGAAAACTTTTTTTTTTTTCGGAGACTTGCCACATCAAAAATGACAGTTTTGGTTCAAATTGAAGAAAACCCTGATCATGTCAGGCTTTTTCAGTAATCAGAATGATTTTCTATAGCTGTTGGCATTTTCCTTTCTGCTCCTCACAATGACGTTCAGAGACAACAACAATTTCAAACCACTCAACAGATCATTTAGTCCTCCGTCCTTTTTTTTTTTTGTTATGGTGACATCGGGAGACACTTTCTACTTGTTTTCACTCGTCATGAATGTATCTTCTCCGCGGCAGAGACGCACATTTCAACAGGGTTAAACTAAGTTTTTAGAACATATTTTAGGGCACACTAAGTCTCAAGGACACACACAAATGGACATAAAGAAGCGTGCTCACATATTCTATTAAACTAACGCTCAGTTCAAAGTGAATATCTCATGCTGTGAATACGTCCTGAAATATAATGCAAGCCCTGCTATTTTCAACAAAAAAAATCCATAAAAAAACAGATTCAGGATTTTAAAAACTGACAAAAACTTTGAACAATACATTTAAAACTTTTATGCTCAAAATGTTTGGCATTGCCTCGGGTAGACCTGCAGGCCCTTTACACAAGGGCATTCGTCTTAGTTTTCATAAAATTTGCACTTGGGGGACCCTTGGCAGGTTGTGAGTGATTTCATTATTCATTATATTACATTAATTATTTCATTTTCCCGTTCAGTGACTCATCAGTATTTTATTACGACAAATTAGATTAAAAACCTGTCAGCCTATGTCTCTTTCAGCCTCGGCAAAACAGTACGTGTGACGGCATCTTCACAGGTTTTAAAGGACGCAGGCGCCCATACTGATGTATTGTTCCTGGTTTCCTCCCCTCACTGAGGACTGCTTATGGGCATCACCTTCAGTTTATTGTTCAGCCCCAAGGTCATAAAACATTTGTGTGGGTCAGCCTGGAAGACACTGACAGCCTATTTAATCTGAAGGTATGAATTATATTGTACTATCTAGTGCTGTACCGAGGACGTTTCAGGATTCTTAAAGATGCACAGTTAAAGATAAAACTGCCAAAGATGTCACATCCTTATTATCTCTGTTGCAATTTCATTTCTTTTTGTAACAAAGTTTAACAGCAGTAATATGTCACCTGCATTTGTCATTCATCTCTCCCGTTGCAGTCTTGTTTTAAGTGAAGTGCAGCTGACCCCCCCTAACTGTCACTGTCATCACCCCTCTCTAACGTCGGGCCCTTCGCCTAAACGAGGCCACATTTCACCACCGTATCAGGGGCCCCCACGCCACGGACTCGGACGGCCGATGCTTTCAAGTCCGACACACCTGCGTGTCTCACAACATCACAGGCCATTTCCCCTGTCCTCAGACAAACAAGGACACCCACTCGCCGCGCACACACAAACACACACCTTCCATGAAACGAGCGGCGACTTCTCTTTGGCTGGGAGGGGATGTTGTTGCTGATGAAGGATGGCGCTTGTCTCATCAGGGGGGTCAGAGAGATACATTGCTTCGCTTTCTCATCGGTCTGGTTTGGAGCGGTTTAAACATTGTTTCAGGTGTTGTTCTGGGTACAACCCTCAGAAAATCAATCAGCCAAATCAGTGCATTGTTTCATGAGGATTGAACGAAACAAAAATGAATACTGGTGCAATGCTAGTTATTAAGTTTTGCTAATTTAGTGACAGCATTTAGTTACTTTAATTCAGTTCTTTCACATAATTTTCTGGATTTTTTAGGACTTAAACAGAACTTGATATATGCAATAAATAATTACTTATTTCCAGGGTTAATATATGCAAGTGAAGTGATTTCCAACTTGGGGGTCAACAGATGATTTACAGTGATATAAGAGACAAGAAAGAGCTATGAAAGGGATTTTTTTTTTTGCATTTCTCTTGTGAAACACAGAAAAAAAAACCACTTAAAGCCTCACTAATACGACACATGATTGCATCGTTACTTGTGTGAATCACTAATTATACCAGACCTTTATGTGATTTCTTTCTTTGAACGATGTGATGCATTTTTGGTGCAAAGGCATGTTTTTCTGCATATGAAACAAGCTTCTCCCACTTCACTGCTTTATAAAGGTCACAAACCCGGCGATGCTGCGCCATAAACGGCTAAAAACACCAACATCATGTTCTCACTTCACACACACTCCCTCTCTGTGTCTAATGCATATTTTAACAGCTCTAATTCAGCCCACTGAGTCAAACCACTCCAGATTTATCCATGAAAGAAGGTCAACCAGAATTAAGGACATTTTGACATTTAAGAATATAAAAAAAGCATAATTTACTCTCTCTCTCTCTCTCACACACACACACACACACAGTTTCCTTGGCAGTCTTTGAGGCTCTTTGCTTGGGTTAAATGTAACTTCAGAAAGGCCGGGGTGTGCAGGCCTCCCAGTCTCCAGTTCAGCCCACATCATTCTCCATGCATCATTACCGCTGCAGAAACCTTGAGCCAATAAACAGCTCCGTGGCACTGCTCTTACTTAAAGGCAAGAGGAGGAATGGAAAAACACACACGCACGCACACACAGAGAAACGCTCAGACTGCCAGTCGAGTTGACACACGCACTTAAAAAAACGATAACCCAGTCCAACGCTCTGCATCAAAAACACTCATGCACAAGCCTGCGCGCGCACTCTGAGCGCACATTAACACCCACACGCTCACGCACCCTCTTCATTAAATTCCAAATGGACCGAATTTAGATCTGAGAGCCGTAATTAATAGTTGGAAAATACACTCAACACTATTAAAGTCACCCCTCAGGACTTTTCACTGTGGAGGAACTTTCAAATAATTAAAACCTGTAATCAGATACACGCACAAGTGGCCGGTATGTGTCTAAAGATAGATGTGTGCTTCTTGTTTTCCCTTATCCCAAGACAATATTCGGCCCTGCAGAGGAAAGGAAATGAAGTATAAATAAAAGAAGACATTGGCAGCGCCGGAATAATTATACGCCACTCTATCCAATCTACATAAATAAACTCTGACTAGGAGAGAAAGAAAGAGAGAGAGAGAGAGAGAGAGAGAGAGAGCTCACGGTTATGGTCAAAATCATTTTTCAGGCCACGGCCCGCCGCGTTCTGAGGCATGTTTATGGCTGCGAGCATGTTTTACATTGTAGATGAAATATTTGGTTTAGTTTGGCCGGGCCGTGCCAGTGACTCACAGCGCAGGGCCGATGCAGAGCGTCTATCCTGTTGTGACATTAAGCATTCGTCTCTGACCCGGAGCAGGGCGGCACCAGGAACCCGGCGAGCTCTCTTGTAGGCATTACTGGATGATCTATTCGCACGTGTCTCGAGGACCTCCTTCGAAATGCCATGCGATAATTGTTTTAAAAGATATGACCGTCCCTGGGGGTTTTAATAAAAGCAATGTTGACCTAGCGTAAAGACCGCCATAAAACAAATATATCACAAGGACAACACGGCATCATTCACAATGCACAATATTCATATTCAGCTGCCGGAGTGCCATCGCCAACAACAGAATAGCTATACCATTGTTTTACAGGGTGTTCAGCGAAGCTTAAATGTATAATGGGTAGGATTTTCCTTTAAAAATGTATAGACCCATACAAAGTAATCCCTCTAAATCTCATTAAATCTCGTGGCTCACTTGAAGTGTACGGTGGTGTCTGTGTCTGCAGAGATCCCGCCCTCCGCCTGGATTTTCTTATTCCGCTGCGCTCGAGACGTTTCTTGGCTTCAGCTTTTGGGCAGTGCTGTTGAATCCCCAAGCCAATGACGGAGCACAGGGTGTGAGCCGCAGCACACAAGAAAGTACCAACAAGACGCATCCTGCACGTCATGTCTTGGAGTCAACCAAAAGAAAGTGTTATCTTATTTGTAATGCTGCTGTAAATGAGAGCCTTTGAGAAATGATTCAAATCAAATGAAACCACTGGACCATCATCAGTATTATAATGTGCCTGGTCAGTGTTTTTGCGACACCGACAGAGATTGTCGGGAGTGAGGGCAACGTTAAAAAAGTTAACAAAGTCATCTCCAACCGTTAACCTGCTCGCAGCGATCACCTCACACCGACAGAATGTAAACAGGACACGGCTATACTCTCATGTTAAGCCGTGTGACAAAGCGAACTGGAGTCTAAATTTGTCGAGCGTGATTGTGTCTGTCTGTCTGTCAGCTCTGTTACAGACTGGCGTAGACGTCTTTGGAAAGTGCGTTAAGTGTGCAAATAGGATGAAACACCGTAAAAGCAGAGCGACACCATCTTCAAAGCAAAAAAAAAAAAATCTCATTTTGAAGTATTTGCATCCATTTTTGAAAGACTTTAGTGAGAACTGTGCATGAAAATGTAGCTTTTCACTACTTAAAAAACTTAACTTAAAAATAAACAGATGCAGATTCAATTCGGGTGTTTCCGCAGACAAACTGTGAAAAATCAATTAATTCTCCAGTAAATATGCTTCAGACTAATTGCTTAATATCCATTACATCAGATTATAGCAACAATAATAACACATTTTTCTCTCTAAGCCAATCCGCTCTGCTAAATAAACCATAGAAATCCAAAAAGTGAAGATACAAAGTTGCATCCCCATGTTGTGTTAACCCCCCCACCCCCCTTTCCTGCTAGCAGCACGTCCAGTTTATCTGATAGGAAACTATGAGTCAGAGCCCTTGTTCACAGCTGTTATCTGTTTGCCTGATCGAGACACTTGTTGCCCTTAGCTGTTTACACTTATTCTGCAAAGGCCGCTGCTCCAGCTCCAAGGCTGTGTGGGGATACTAAGCTCCCTCGGGCTTAACAAGGCCTTGATCAGATAGCACACCGACACATCTGAACACACACACACACACACACACACACATACACACAAGCAGGCCAGCAGCCATGCAAATATCCACACTCACACACCAATTGTACAGACCGAGTGCACTAATCTACATGCACACAGAATTAGACAGAAGCTTGCAGGGGTCCAGATCAGCACCAGCATGCATCAGTGGATTTGTAAAGCCGGGCTAGTTTGGCTCGACGGTTCATTGGCCACCGCGCTCCATCAGCCCCTCCATCAGTCTGTCCATCTGTCTGCTCGTCCGTCTGTCAGTGCTGAGATGAAATGCTCTGGCTTCCCGTCCTGAGCTCGGCTGACAGACTGAACAGGCTCCACTTCACTGCAGAGCAACAATATTGTAACGCAGCTACATGTAATACAGCTGTTCCACAGCATAAGTCATGCATAATTCAAAGCACTTAATGTCGAATCATTTTTAATGTGCTTGTGTTGGAAGTTGTGTGTGCACAGCAAAAGCTTAACTCAGACATATGAAGATGAGATGAAGTTCAGCCATAAATGCAGCAAGAATACAAACAAATGAAACTAAATGTGTTTATTACAGCAATTTTACGTGGAGTTAAGTTAGTCAAGTTTAAAGCAAACTATACTGTTTGACAGAGTCTCTTTCTTGATCATTTAAAAGTATGTTGTTCCCTACCTTTAGGTTAGTATTGCAAAATAATTCTTAATGGTCATGATGTGGTTAACAGATGGAAGCCGATTTTTGCAATGTCCTAACAATTCTAATTGCACAATATTATTACACGAGGTTATAATAATACTACAGGGCTCAAAGGCCAAAGAAAATAGTTCTTTGAATGTGTGGTGATACAATGCAGTGTAGTGCAGCACAATCTGAGTTTAATCACATAAGCAGACACGATATAGTTACACATCGTAACAGAGCACTGCGTGAACTGCTGGGCACAAAAGACAAGCCTGCAAAATAAATACAACACTGCCTACATGCATTTTATCATCCATCAGAGTCGAAACGTGAAGAAAAGCTTGAAAAAGAGATGCGTTTTCACACACCTCTAACTATGCTCTTTGTTAATTACTAACAAATATCCTGGCGTTACCATCCCTTGACAGTAGGGGGTGTAAGAGCCCCATGTGTCTCTCCACTCTCCCCTGACTTCTCATTCATCTGTGAAGGCTTATCACTCCTCTACCTCTGTGGTTGATGGGGAGCACGCTCGCCCATGTCTATATAAGTATGTATATTAGTGGTGATGGAGGCAGGTAGACTGGAGATGCCCCGCTGGTGAACCGCGACTTTTGATTGACACCGGCAGCCTGTCCCACCAGTTCGGATTCCAGGCGGCTGTTCACTCAACTTTAAATTGCTGCCTTACTCATTACTGGGGCAAACAGACAGATATTTGTTAATGAATCCGCATGCTCCAGTAATCCTAGCTTCCTCCGAGGCGCTTGGAGAGCTCCCACTTCTTCTCAACAGTCAAAGCGGGGGTTGCAGCGGAGGGGGTCGGGGCAAAGGTCAAGGGCGGGGTCACAGGGTTTTAAGATGCTGGGATCCACCAGGCAGAGGTTATCTGCACCTAATGGAGTGGTTAAAAGCGAAGAAATGCAACAATAATGAGTGTCACTGTAGCACATCTCAGTCACGAAAGTTTTTTTTTTCCACATTTTGCCGTCTAAGCACATACTTGTCTCTGATTAGGTTAAAACAACATTTTTAATTAACTGAGTTTGATTGGTTTACACCAGCAGCAGATGTTTCCAGTCATTCAAATAATAGAGATTTAAAACGCGTTGAAAGAGTAGCGCTGGTGCCATTCACTCCGAGCTTATTTTCATTGTTGCCGTAATACATGCGTAATGGCTTCTATGATGAGATGTTTGCGTGGTCTGAAGTAAAGAAGAGGAAGGATTCATTTTTGACACTGCATCGCGGTAGAAGATTAAGCGCAGCGCTGATACTATCTCAAAGTACGCGCAGCGCGGCACGTCACAAACAATCTGCGTTTGTAGCACTGGCTTATGTAAAGTGATCCTCAAAGACAAGTGCCTTTGCTCACAGCCTTTGAACCGAGGCGAGAATGTTCGGCTAATAATACGCCACACTGTTATGTGATTACATCCATTTCAATCAGCAGGTGCCAGGTGAGCATTTGTGGTGGCTGAATATTACGAGGTTACAATGCTGGACTGGGAGAGATCACGCTGATGGGATGAATGCGAGCACGGTGAATGGGAAGCCGCTTTTTTGGACGGGCTGCTGTGCAAATGAGATGACATTTTGGTGCATTTGGACGTTTTATGGCCCCTCAGATTTATTCATGACAACTTCATCATAATTAAATTCGCGGTTTTGGACAAATTTTTTTGACAACGAAAAAACTGATGGCGTTCCCGTCGAACTAAGTTGTGTTTAGCGAATTATTCACTTTCCACTGACTTTGCATGCGACGAGCTGCCTCTGAAATTCGCCTCATGTTCTGTCTGAACACTCATTTACACAGGATCCAAGCTACAACAAAAACACAATATCTTAAAACAGCAGCAGAGTGTTCCCTCGTTAAAGTAGTATATCCTAATGAAATAAAAGCACATTTTGGTGTTGCACCAATTCACTGATTCAGCCATCTGATAAGAACAAAACACTACGACTGAAACACGCTTTAGCTGGGGTTTTTTTAAATCACCACAGCAATAAAAGCTTTTTCAATTTTCTTTTTCATTCGTCTTTAAAGCAACAAAGAACAAATGTCTCCACAAACAGAAACCCAACAGGGGCATTCTTTGTTTTCTCTCTTCTGAACTCCAGCATTCGGTGTTAAACAGCATCAACAAAACATCTGTGTCTGGAGGTGCACGGGGGAATAGTTTATTTCAGATCCCATGTACTGCATAATGAAAGTAACCTTTCCGACGCTGGCTGGCGCACAGCTTGGGAGAAGTGTGCAGGAAAGGGCTTTGGTCGAGGATAAGGCCAGTCATAAAAGGCTACTGTGCTGGTGTTGAGAGACATATCAAACCCTCGTCCCACCAGCAGGCCAGCTATCAAACAAAGTTTTTTTGTTTGGGTTTTTTTCTTTTCTCAGTCAAAATGTCCTGCAGTTTCCTTAAGCTTTTTTTGGCTGTAAATCAGACTGACACCGTGTCCCAAACACACACAAGGCTCCCACACTTTTAATCTTTTGATCATTGGACCAAATAAATTCATGTTCACTGCGAGACCACTGGGTGAAAAATAATAGGAAACGGCCCAGAGGCACAGCGGGCCACAGCTCGTTGCATACAGATACGGTGCGTGTATTTGCTGTGCCTGTTTGTATATTTGTGTTCCTCCGTGTGTCCTTAGCGTTTCTTTGTTTATGTGATCCGGTAAAAGATGCCTCGCTGAGCTTAGAGGCAGATTCATTTCAGAGCGCTTCCTAAATTACCACAGTGTTTGCATAATGCCCAACAAAGACACTCGGCAATGAAAAATGAATATGAGCCGGCAGCAGAATACACTTCAGCGCTATCGCTGTGTAACGGCTCATAAACAACAGTGATCGCCCACACCAGCAAAACTGTTGCTTGAGACTGATGAGAGCAGATTTATGCGGCTTCAGGCTTCATACACAAGCTGGTTCGGAGGCTCCAGTGAAAGGGAAATCCATTAAAGAACAGACAGAAAGAATAGCATGCAGTACAATAAAGTGATATGCTATAATACAGTATGACAGGACAATGGACACTTAAATGATACTTCTACCATAACACCTACAGCTATAGTCAGTTAGCATAGTTAAAAATCCAGTCAACGTATCGCCTTTACAGATGCTCGAAGACATTGAAGTAGAATCCACCCACAATCATCATTTCCAAAGTACTCTTTAATTTCACTCTTTTTTTTTTAGTAGTCATCATAGCAGTGTGGTTCTGGGGATGGTAATCAGGCTGTCCATCACTGTGGTAACCAGATGGTCCTGGTTTCAACTGTTACCTGTCATAATAAACCTGTAAAACGCTGAGAAGTCTTTTTCAACACCATTTGAATAATGATTATGATATTATACCTGTTTTCAGTGCTTACATCACCTAACGCAATCTAAATCTAAACAATGCACCACAGGTCTGAATTCAACACTAATTTGTCTGTATGCCTGTCAATTGATCAGTGTCACGGTCAGGGCAGTTAAAATGCTGCTTTCATGGTGTTGAAAGGTGCACTCAGTGGATGTGCTAATTGTCCCCAAAGCTGCTGAAAACGGCCTAAGGTGGGAGCATAAGTCCAAGTAAGGGCCCAAAGTGAAATATATCAATAACCACTGGGTGGATTTCCTGTACAGAAATTCATGGGCCACAGAGGATGAAGCCTACTGACTTTGGCTGGCAGCTCCAAAGCAGCACAATAAAGCTTAAAAAGTCCAACATCTCAGGATTGTTCTATTTGCAAAAAATAATTTGTGCATTTTAATGTGGTTACCGGCATGTGTATCACTAGTTAGCATTTTGCAAAAAGTTTCAACATAAACAGATAAATATGGCTTGCAGCTGATACATTTAGTCTGTACCATCTGTTGATTACTACTTTCAAGGTAGAGAGGGAAAATAACAGATATTACAATAACTGCAATCATGGACACAAAGCAAGGAGGAATTAGTTCAATCAAATAATAATTAATTTATTGAACATATTTAATGAATGGGGAATTTATTAAAAGGCCTGTTATTAATATACAATAGTGTAATGCACTGTATTAATTCAAATTTAGAAATCGAATCTATGATTCATCTATTACAATAAATACATATTCAAACAAAGTTATGCAGTCGTCTAATCAGAGATGGATCATGTTGATTAGCTGAAATGTAAATTTGAATTAAAAGTCTAATTGGTGAATCAGTCTAAATGTACTCTGCAGCCTCGGCTCTCTGAGTCTCACTGCCTCAGAGCTGATTTGTCTTGTACGTTAGCAGAGGTTGCTGTGGCCTGCATCAGAGTAGTCGGCTAGTTTGTCTTTGGTGCAGAGGGAAGGTGAGCCGGTGCTCTGAGGAGCGAGGCTCATCCATCCAGGTGGCTGCTGACAGGGCCAGATAAGCATCTCACCCTGGGCAAAAATAACACAGCGTCCCATTGAGACCTGATAATTACACGGGCCCACTGCCACACCAGGCCTGATGTATGGCCCCAGATAGCCATCTCACACCCACTAAGCTGCTGCACACACACACATGCACAAACACACACTCCAACACTTCCACTTAACACGTGGGTTGAATGAGTGCACACACATACCCAGTGAGATGGCATATCAACTCTATTATAGATCTGGAAAATGCATCTGCGGCCAGCTCGAGCTAAAACGGAACAAAGGGGTATGAGGTTTCACTCTACAGAGGGTGTCAGTACAAGTGGTGAAAAATAAAGTTTTAAAGTGTTACATTGTGCTTTGAGGCTGCAGGTGTACAAGAGTCTTTCAACACAGACTTTCACGAGATAAGAAATATCGCTGACACCTGGCGTGACGGGGAGATGTTGGCGCACTATCTTCTCCTGTCACCAAACATGCCACTTGCTGATGCTGTACACTCAACAACCTGTTCAGAGCCTTATCCCAACAAATACCCCCTGGTCAAATATTAGCAAGAGCGAGCAGCAGTTAGCATAGAGATCATTTGTTTGTCGGGGATCCCTCTTAAACCTCCTCCACTGCTGTTGGAGTTGGAAACGCCTGAACAGAAATGATTAAAAAAAACATGTGGCTGAGCTCTGAAATATGCCTGCCCACAACAGGCAGCAGCAAAATACACATTACAGATATGTAATTGGATTACAATAGCAGGTATTTATGGTCAACAGTAATGTGAACTTCAATTTTTTTTTATTCTTTTTTTGTCCTCTTGGTGGCAGCAGAAACAAGTTGTCAACACAAAACTGACAATTTTACAACATTTACCCACTGGGCAAACATAGAACATCTGTACCATTAGTTGTTATTAATCTGCCTTTCTGGCCACTTGACAAATGGTTAAAAATTCATTCACCCTTTACCTGTGTACCTGGGGGAAATATCAACTCATTGGCTACTAAATATTTCAGTTTCTCCACCTGCCAATCTCTAATTTAGTCTGTCTGCCTTTTTATTGTGCTAGAAAGGCAGTGTACAGTGGGTTTATTAGAGTTTTTTTGGCAATAAAAGGTGTTGGCTGCATCTACAAACAGCACTGAGAGCGATAAAATGCTCCCTGGAGCTGAGGGAGAAATCAGAATCTGTGACAATTTCCCACTGTAAATATGAAAACATTTATTAGAGAAGCTTTAAATGAACCAACCAGAGGTTAAAATCACACTGAAGAACTCCTGCCTTTGTTTCACATCGTGCTGTTGAGTTGTGGCGGCTCCACTACAAAACACAACAATCTGATTAACTCTCGAAAAGCTATTACCGGCAAGTGGGTTGCCTCTGGAAAGCAAATATCAGCGGTGAGCGAATTGATTGGCAGCCCTCACAGGATTACATCACTACATCAGTGTGAGTGTATTAAGAGCTCCTTCCCCAATTTGCCAAGTACAAGGCCGGGCTATTGTGCGAACACGCAGGTGATCCCTTCTTTTTTAAAGTCTCCATCCTTCACCTGATGAGCTGACGTGCTGACAGTGACAGCTCATGTGGACCATTGTGTGTCCCATGGGACCACGCAACATCTGATACGGCCACCCGCGGGCAAGTTCACAGGGAGGGGGAAGAGTTCACGGCATGTCTGGCATTGTGCGGTCGTCCCCTGGGCGCAAGCACCTATGATTTATGGCGGGGTACTGTCCTCCTGTCATGCAACTGGGCACTTCCTGACGTTAGCTACACCCCGGACAGTGAATCAGAGACTGCGGCGATGAAGCCCCGGCCCACGAAGAGGAGAGGCAAAATCAATACGTTCCAGCGGCACTTTTTCACGTGTGAAGAATCTACCTGACATGACGTCAGCAGTTCACACTCATGAGGCGTCCTCTCACGGTCAGCGTACCGTAGATCTTTGTCATCAGTGCTATCAGTCAGTGCTGGTGTCTACTGTCGACAGCAGCAGATGTTTCCCTTTTCTGATCTCACTACACCTTTCTAAACTTCACCAAACTTCAGGAGGCATATTTATAGTCATTAAGAATTAGGTAGCGGCAGCATTGACGATCACTTTGATGAAGAGCTTAATTATAGCTCCAGAGACACAAAACTTATCAACTGAAAACTCATCTGAGCACAAGCCAGTTCTGAAACACACAGTGATTACAGCCCAAAAATATCCACAAAATTAAAAACAACATCTCGAAAATAGAGATATGCATTGATCATATCAATCATTAGATTTAGTTTAGAGTCATCTACTATTAAACTATCGCATCAAATTGACAACTTGTGCTAAAGTCACACAGGCCGTAAACTCTTCAGAGATATGAGCGGGCAGAGTGCAGGACAGCCTTGTGTCGCCCGGGGGGTCAACAGCATCAGGCTGGGGAAAACATGTACGGCGGCAGAGGCGAGCCATCAGAGCCTCCCAGCCACAGAAACAGGCTTCATTAATCTTAGCCACGCTGACAGCACCATTGTAACCGCATAAATAGTCCGGGCCCATATCTGATACTCCACAGTGACGGGTGGAGAGATGGAACGGAGATGTACAATACTGGGGTTGTATGTAGGTGATATCAATCTATACAACTATGTATGCGCACACACAGAGAAAGTAATACCCCGAAGCTTTCTTACACAAGAAACCTCTTGCCACTTGCCACCCACTGCCGGTCACAAAAGAAGAGAGGATTAGATTACTGTAGCTGAATCTGAACCTACAGGTTTGGTTTCTAAGCACATGTTCTTCAGCATAAAACACATTCCTTATGGAGACAGGAAACAATAGTTGCACCTGTCAACAGCGTGTTCAGAAAAAATACACGAACCGCAAACTTATACACAGACAAATTGCTTCATTGTATGCAGAGATATCTGAGGTGAATTAGTAGAATTAGATTTAATCTTCACCACGTTCCGATTGTGAGTCATATTTTGGCTTCCTGAAAGTAAGAAGAGCCGACTGCGTGCTTCCCACCTCCAGTTGTCACTCATCGTGATTTGAGGTACACTTTGAAGCGGCGTGCGGCTCTGTAGGACGACGTAACTGGCATCGGTAAAACCACCACAGGTGTTGGAGAGGCAGACGGTGAAGGCGGCCTGTCAATATGTTCACAATGTAGGCAATCTGCATCCCATATGTTCACTGTGGGATCTAAACGGTTCTTGCCTGCTACACCTTAAGCTTTGCCTTTCTCTCATTAGTTTCACTCCGTAGCCATGACGCCCTTTTTACCCGATCAAGCTGTCCAAACTAGTCGTGCCCACGACCAATGGGCAGTGCCCTGAAAACATTCAACATCTTCAGCGTTTGCAGCAGCAGCAGCC
>JAOXYL010000086.1:4543413-4558871 GCA_028564955.1 Terapon puta
TGTACTTAAATAAATGTCTTTTATGTTAATATAGATAGAAATGTTACAGTGTGTGATTTCTTCTAAATAATATTGTGTTTTCTAACATGAAAAAATGTCACAAAGCTTATCAGTATTTCCAAAATGAATGGATTCCTTGAGTAAATTCTTTGACTGCTTCAGTACAATAGGCCAGGGAACTTTTTCATTAAGGACCATGCAATCTCTGGGCCCGTTGTTTTCCTTCAGCTCTCAAATGTTCCTCGCCACCTCCAGAGCTGGCTAATGGATGCAGATGGAGGAAGTGTTTGACATTATGGACACAGCAGTGCTTGTTTTAGAGGAGCTGGTCATGTGGTCCGCCCTAGCAGGCCACACAGTACCCCCTTAATGTGACCCAGACCCCCCAGCCAACTCCAGGGGGTTTCTGGAACTGTCCGCTCTGGGGGAACTGAGTGTCAGTTTAGCCCCCCAGTGAACACAAGTCAACATGCCTTAATCCCCACATCACCTAAAGTTACACTTTTAGGTCTGCAATTAGCCAGCCGGGCAAATCTCCCCCACGCCCTACTGAGCTCGCTCTTTCCCAGCACATACACGGAGCTCCGAGCTGAGGCTGTGGCCTGTGCGTAGAGCTCCGTGCTGGGACCCAGAGCCGCCTCCTGCGCTGCCGGTTTCCATGGCACCGTGCCGGTCCGGCCACATGGTCCCTCATCTTTCACTGTCACAGGGCTGGAGAGGAAGAGATCAAAACAAACATGTGGTGGCAGGGAGAGCCTGACATGATGAATCGCTGTAATCAGTATCAGACAGCCCAGTGCTCGCTCTGATTGGTGGAAGCCGCTTTTGACAGATTCTCCAAATGACTAAGCGTCAAGACGCACAGAGCGAGATCTGTGACCTGAAGCGCGGCCTGAAGACCTGAGACGTGGCCCGTCCAAGCAGAGCCGCCACCGAGCAAACTCTGCAGGTCATTCTGCTCCGAGCCGCGCTGAATGTAAACATTTCCGAAGGTGGGGAAATATTTGCAACATGGAAGCCGGGTGTTCAGTGGGCGCCGTGTCCATTATCAACTGGCCCGGAGCCATGCCACCAGGAATGATGGGGGTGTAAATTCCAGTCCTTGGTATCGGCTCCATTCTGCTCATTGTTTACCTCCTGTGTGACTTCCTGCTTCTTCATCTTGTAAGAGGAGCACAGGAAGGCCCGATAGTCCCCCCTCAACCCAAATCTCCTGTACGCCCAAACAAAAAGCCACATTGTAGCTCATTTTCCTGTCTCCATTTCCAGCCGAGGGTGTGTTATTGGCATTCCTCAAGGTCAAATCCCTGCACGCCTCCGATCCCCTAATTTTGCTGTCTGGGATTGGTGTGGGGGCTTCTCTAATGCACATGTCACCTACTTCCTGTTGCTCCTGATCTGACACAGTAAAAATCCGCCAAACACCTTGAGCATTTCAAGTTGGAGACCTGCTGTAGGATTCATCATCTCACCGACCCCTGAGGTTGGAGCCCTTCTCGAGATCGGGCAAACGGACGAAAGCTTGCGGGTGTGCAAAAACGAGAAGGTTGAAGAGCGGAAGAAACAGGGCCAGCTTCTGAAAGGTGCATTCACTGACCAGAGTGACTTTAAAGGAAATATTCACTCAGAAAAGCAGTTAATGGGATATGCACACATGCCCCCAAACACACACACTCACACACTCACACACATGCACACTGGGCCTGTCTGTAATGGACTTTGACTGCAGGTCTGTGGAGAGAGTGAACGAGCCAGGGCAGCTGAGGAGGGACGGACGGATCGAGCGTTCAGGGGACAGAGGGATGGAAGGAGTTGGGGGATTAAGGGACATGAGGTGGTGGTGGTGCTGGTTGCGGGGTTTGGGGTCTCCGCCTCGAGCCCCCTCTGCCAGAAACAACAAGCAAGCCTTCTCATATTCAAATAAATACCAAGCCAGTGGGGAGCATGGAGGGGCTGCAGATAAGGAGGAGGGGGGGGGGGGGCAAGAGCCAGAGTGGAGGATGATGGCTTCTCTGCTACACTGAAGCCTCTTTAGGATCACGGGCCGGGCCGAGAAGGGCAAAGCAGGCAGTGACAGATTTATAATGAGCGTAGACTCTGACCTTGCATTTAATACTGGGCTTAAGATATATTAGAGAGACAAAGACGGCGGATCCTGCTCGCGGAGAAGAAAGGCCTTAATTAATTTGGGGAGATCACGGAGGCCCCGGGCCCACATCATCGGTTCTTTGTGGCAGGAATGCCAGCTATTTACCGGCGCTCCAATCGGGCTGCGGGGAGCGGGGAGGTGATGACGACTGGGGCCCGCCGCGCAACAGATAGGGAAAGGATACTTTTCAAAAGCTAAAAGCTTCCCAGTTTTAAAACAAAGACGGGAGGGAAAGAGAAGAAGTGATTTTGAAAAGGGATCTGACTCCGAGCTGCCCCCTCCCCACCCCACCCTTCCTATGTCCTACACAGACATTCCTAACTGTTTTTGCTCTCTCGCAGGCCCTCCATGAGAAATTCGACTTGATTAAAGCTGATAACAACTCTAAAAGGAAAAGTGCTGTAAATGTGCTGTAAGTATACACACAAACGTGGAATTTCCCTGCCACGGTGAAATGTAGAAATGCACTTTTTGGCATTTTCCGATGCTAGGATAGGTGGGATTGCGTCTTACAGTACTCCCCTCGTAGCTGTGCGATAGCCGTCTGTACCCTTCTCTCCTTTGCAGTGTTGCTTCAGGTGTGGTGAGGCTGAGGGGAGCGGAGCGTCGAGGCCGGCCCGCATCGACCGGCCTGCACAGAGCCTGTTGAAGGGCACAGTTGGCAGCTGTCAGGCCTATATTCGTTAACTCACAGAAGACATGTGGAGAGAGGACCTTCCTTCCCAAAATAAACAAATAGCGGTGGCACACATCTTCCCAGACAACTGCAAAAGGGGGAGGGAGAAAGTGAAAATTGCGCCTTTCTCCGTCCGTCTCTTTTTATTTCTGCACGACGGCTTGGACAAATATACCAGGTAGTGGAGTCGTCAAACCTCAGAATCCATAAAGACCGAGAAAGGATAACAAGACATATATTTCACGTTGTGGGTTGAAATGTATAAACCAACTGAAAGACACACAGAAGTCACGTCTGGAGGAACATTGAGAAATGAGTCTTCAAATGTGATTTTTAAACACGATGTTCCACAGTGGTGTATCTTTTTTGAAATATGTGCCGTGCTTCCTCTGAGATCTTTAAATGTGTAATATTAAAAGGTTACGTCTACAGCCTGTTTTCCAGTGTTTTAACAACGTGCGTGGGAATATATATGTTGGAATTTTCCTGGGACAGACGCGAGGGAATCATGATTTTCACCTTCGGTCAGCCATTGTGTTCATTTCCATTGTGCTTTTTTATGCACGGGTCCTTTTATGATGACCCCCCCAAAAATACAAAGAGAGCAGGGCTGAACAGGAAAACACATTTATATGCCAACACGGAAATGTGTTTGGGTTCATTTTTTCTTGTTTCTATTTTTTTTTTCTTTCTTTTTTTTTTCAGAAATAGAGGAATCACATGTAATACCTACCACACATACAGGAGTTGAATAAATAATAAAACAAAGCTCCTCTAAAGATCTCACCTACATTTAAAATTATACAAATAATATGGATGCACACAAGACTAGATTTTAACAGTAACTTTATAGTGATATAATGGTACTTTAGTATGTTATTATATTATTCGTATAATACTTATCTAAGGGCTTGTGGCTTTACAGTGATTATCTCCGTTCCTCCTGAAGTTGACTATAGGATTACTGTAGCATGGTCGCCTTTACGCATGACTGAGGGCCACTGAAGGACACTGCGTCTCTGCAAACATCTGCAACACAATGTGAGCACAAACTCCCATCAGCGGTAATCCATCCCTGCGCACAAATAAACCCAGTCTGCGCTCTAATCATCTCTTTCCTATATCATAATATTTTGCACACGGTGAGGGCGACGCTTTTTGAATTTATTCCTGATGGCGACCGAACCAGCGCCACGGAAAGGAAGGAAAAAAAAAAAGTCAAATATCCAACTAACCACTCTGTGACAGATGATAGAAATGAAATTACAAATAAGGAAAAACAAATACTGATAGACGTCGGGGAAAATATTCATCACCGTGGTCAAATGTTTGGACGTCTTCGCTGAAAAACTATCAATTAGTATTCGCGCTGATGTGGACTTTTCATTTCGGGAGAGGAGCGGGGACGTTTTTGAAGCGGAGGACTGAAAGAGGCCATTCACGGTGCGGAGATACGGAGGCACCTGCGCCAAGAGAGACAGGAGGGACACATCCAAAAATAGTGCCCGGGTTATTTATCATAACCCGGACTGCTAAAAGAAAGAGCTAAATTATAAGAGAATTAAATATGGTGATATAACAGCTACACCACACCTCCTTGTTGAATCATACAAGAAAAATAAAATTATCTAAAAGGCCTGCAGGTCACTAATCATCACCAGGATGGATAGATAAATATATAAAAACGATGACTCAATTTTCTCCTTTCCGATGATCCGTTAAAGTTATTCCTGCGATGCTCTTTCAAAGCTAATTGATAAGTTATTTAACTTTCTTTGAACTCTGCGTTTTTTGGCCTCTTAATGACCACCGGCCGGTGGTTATCTGAATATTTCCTCCTGCATACCTGCGCCTCTCTGCGCATTTCCTCTGCGCCCCGCAGAGAGAGGGGACACCCCGGGCCCTCTGCTGTCAGCGGCCAACTGCTCACTTCCTCTGCTTCTTATTCAGGGATCTGGACTAATATTTAGACAGGATAAGGTTTTATACGTGCAGCGCGCAGCCTCGCTCCCGCACCGTGGATGTGAAAATCATTATTTTTATGATCGCCGGAATAAGACGTGATTTATCGTCTGTGAAATGATGGAAGGGGGAGTGGGGGGTGGGCGTGTAATTAATTATTTTATCGGCTCAGGCAGGCTCATTAAATGAAAAGCTGGAGGAATAAATATGTCCGCGGCACCAGGCTCTTCAGACGGGGACGCGGTGCTCCTCCGTGAGTCTGAGGGGGGAGAGAGGAGAGCGCGCACCCAAGGGTCCCTCCAGATGCGCCGATGAGCTAATCACATCTGTTTGATAATGACACCAAAATAAAAGCCGCCGAGCCGCGGCGTTTAAGAGATCTGCGCAGTTTAATGAGGCAGAGGCGGGAGTTTGCGAGGCTCGGTGATTTGTCTCGTAACCACAACAGGACCACACAGGCCTCCCCGGCGGCGCGGGGAGCATCCGATCCTCCAGGAACACGGAGGGGATCTGCGCTGAGTGACTGCAGGGTGTCAAAGGGGGGGTGAGACACAGCCGCAGTCACACCAGAGGGTTATTTTGTTTGATTTTTTTAAAGCAAAGAAATGCGTTCATGCGCTCGTTCAAATGCGTAAAAGCGCAGGAGAAATGGCACAGGGCGCACAGGGGTCCGCTTCCTGTCGCCTGCTGACCCCCTCAGCCTGTCACCCAGCTGCACGTCATGTGAGAGTCACTGTGCACGGAACTGTGCACAAAACAGCTCTCACAGATAGATAAGAATAAGGTTGATAAGGATGGACACTATTTTTCCGGTGTAAAATAAAAGTGTGAACATTTTCAACATTTTAATTCCTAAAAATAATTAAAAACAAAATGTTCGGGGTGTTTTTACAGTTTCATCGTTATCATTCAGTTAATAATGTGGAAAACTAAAATGTGCGCTCTGAACCAGGGACAGGGGATTTATTTTGTGGGTGCAGTAATTCACTAATTAAACAGCGAAATAACATGTCGCAGTTAATCTAACTGCACATCAGCAGGACCACCAGGCACACTGACACCTAAGGCACGTGTGGACCAGGAGAGCTGCCTTTTTATTCAGTGTCCATCAAAGCAAAATGTTCAATTCCATTTTAAAATACGTCTGCTCGGCAGTGACCTGTGATAAAGTGAAACCCGGGGTGTTCAAAATAATACTCTGTCGCAGAAATCAAATTTCCACCCCGGGCAGAATGAGAACAACACTTTTTTAACACGGTGACATTTTCAATAAAGGCGCAGATGATGTGATCAGACGCAGGCGCGGAGCGGCAGCTGAGGAGAGACTGAGGCTGCACATCGTCCTGGATCCATCAGTCACAGCCCGGAGAGACGAGGAGCCGTTCAGGGCCTGTATCCTCTAATCAGCGAGGGCTGCTCACGTACTTTGCTCACTTTGTCTGCTTGTTGGCAGCTTCGCTCTCTGCAGCGCACCGGCTCCTGCAGAGTGAGGGTGTCTGAAATAAAGTCGAGGACGCGCGTAAAAAAAAATAAAACCAAAAAAAAAAACAATTTTATAAGATGAAAAAATGTTTCTCCTGTTAAAACAGCTTGAATGCTTGAACGAAAAATAAGTGTGAGGTGATGGCAGGTTTAGAGATATTTATATGGAAACATTTACCCCCCATGGTGAGATTTTCTTCGTCTGTATAATTAAACATTAAAGTGCACACTGACTCCGGTGGTGTCTCAAACTTTGCATCCACAGTGAATCCTTGTTTCATTTGTCCATTCATTGTAGGGATTTTGCTCTGACCTTCCCTCACTTGCACTGCGACTTAATTTTTTTATTGGGAGGGGGGGTGCAGGTCGTTATTGAAAAAGTGTATTTCTTTTTTCCCCTCCTAACGTGAGTGGTGGACCTAAAAGTGAGTGTTTCTGTCCGGGAGCGGCTCCGCTGCGCTTTGGCCGCCGCCGAGGCCTGCGAGCGAATTCCAACACAGCCTCTTCCCAGTTTGATGTGCTCCTGTATTTTGTCTGTTATCACCTGAGTATTTACAAAGGACGCTTCCGACTTGGCAATGATGAAGTGAGTCGGTATCGATGGCATCATATCTGATAAAAACAGGCCGGCACACACAGGGAGGAATACATCATCCGGGAGATGGTTTACACCGCTTTGGACTGTGCGCCATGCCAGATCTCTTTTACTGAGTAACCAATGCGCACGGGCCATTTTATGAATAAACACAGCACTGCCCATCTATTCATCTATCCATCTATCTATCCATCTATCTATCCATCTATCTATCCATCTATCTTTCCATGTGTCCGTCTAAATATTTGCCCTAAACAACAGATTGCAGTAGTTTATTTATGCTCGCTGCCTCCCACGGAGAAACATCCAAAACAAACAGGACTAATCCTCTAACTGCTTTATCCCATTAGGACCCCGCAGGCTGCCTTCACACTTCATTCACTGACCCCGGTGTAAATTAGACTATCCGCTACTATGTCCGTGGCTCCGGTCAGACGCATCTCCCGGTGGCTGCGCTGAGGCTGAGGCTCGATGAGCTGAGAGGGTCAAGTCCGCGCTGCGGCCCGCGGAGCCACGTGTTTACCGACCTGAGAGCGGCCAAGTCCACAGGAGGCAGTGAGTGCGCATTGTGCTGCTCCGGGGAGAGTATGACTCAATAGACCAATAGATAAAGTCATGGTCGGTGTGAATGTTTGGTGAATCTTCATCCCTTAAATAAAGACAAAGATCTGACATTTCACTTGTTTCTTGGATGTGTGTTTGAAATAAAATCAATACTCAAGTTTGTGCTTGTTGCCTGACTGGAGGAGACGTTTGGAGGTGAAGTGAATGATGTGAATTAAGCTCTGTTCGTGTGTGTTTTCGCAGCCTTGTTCAGAGAAAACTACTTTTTCAGAGAGTTTTTTGTGCGCTGCAGCCCCCTGATGTTGCAGTGAAGCTCGGGCCAGGAGCAGCCCTCTCTGGGCTTGGGCAGCTCAGATATGCACACGCATATATAGACCCGTAATTTAGTGGAAAAGTGGCGCACTTTGAAGCCGGACATGGCCGTGACGTTGGAGTTGAATTCAAATGACTGACACGGTCTTATTGAAATAAAACATCCAGGGCAGAGCGCAGACACTTTTTTCCTGGTGGTGCAGGGGAGGCGTGGATCTCGCTCACTTTTGACATTCTCGTAGCAGCAGTAGCTTCTCCTCAAGGCAGGACTCAGATGACACCACCCCGCCGCCGACCGGAGGAGAAACAGGGCGAGCTCTCCGCCGCTGCTCTCTGTGGATGAGCCGGGTTTTGACACCGGGACGTGTTTGGGGCTCAATCTGAGAACCGCGGGAGCTTTTCGCGACTTCGCAGCAGCCGTGGGAATACTTAAAGGACAGCCTGCCCAGACTCTGTCTCACCCACGGAGCGCCGGTGGCGGAATGTGAAATCCCCATTTTGGCGCATGTTCTTCTCCATTGTGCGCAGCCTTCTCCTGCTTTCTGCGCGGTTGGAAAGCGGAGGAGGAGGAGGAGGAGGGACGGCTTTTCCCGACTCGAGCCCTTGCCTATGGACGACGGCGGTCCCCTCTCTCCAAAGGCTAATGCTTTCAGTATTGCCTCTCTGATTTCGGCTGCAGAACAAGCAGGAAACGCCGCGTTTGACAAACCGAGCGCCGGCCTGGACAAGCCAGACCTGCACAACCACAGTTCCTTTAAAATGCACTACAGCACGGTCACCCGGGAAATGGAAGGTAAATGTGTTTTGATGGCCGTAGAGCTGCTGTAGCATGTGTTACATCTCACCCGAAATTACACAGCGCCCTCGCATCTGCTCGGTTAATCGACACTATTCGAGACGCATAACTGAAATCACAGCACCAAAAAAACAAAAACAAAAAAAAACAAAACGAAACAAAAAACATGTGTGCGCGTTGTTTTGAATGCATGATTGAAACAGTGGTGAAAAAATAAATTCTGACACAGTTGGCACACTATAAAAAATAATGCAAATTGAGCCCCGGTTATCAGCACCAGGGAAAAGTCTGCATTCAAATCAGCCAGAGAGGGAAAGAGAGAAAAAAACAGCTCCCCATTCAAAAACCCCAAAGAGCTGGACAAAGAGTCAGCTTTAATTCGTGGTCAGGATCACAGAGATTGAAAATGAAGCCAAGAGGAGGAGGGTTTACACGGGCACCCTGTGCGTAATGGCAAAAACAGACCAAAAATGCGCATTTCCAGCTCTGAGGGGGTGTAGATCCATACCATCCAGATATTTGTCCAGTAAGAAGGCAAAAGTCACCTGCTGCCTGTTTGTTTGTTCATGCAAATCAGTGTGTGTTTACCTTGTAAACCGTTTACACTCCTCTCTGCCGGCCAGATCCTCTATTGTTTGCTAACGGGGGTGATGTGGGCGATACCCTTATCCAAAAAGTTAAATGGGTGCCGGAAAGCCCATTAAAAAGGGGCGCACTTCTCTGTCAATCAGTCTCGTCCCAAGGCGAGGAAAAGGCACATTACCTGCAGTTCCTTATCTAAATAGAAATAAGAACCGGTTTTATCGCAAAGGGGAGGCCCTCTGCGTCAGATAAGAGAGGAGACTGGGTTGCAGTGAGCACACTGCAGCAGCGCTCAGAGGCCGCTCACTGCGCACATCGAGCCGCAGCGACACGCAGCGCGTCCTGCGACTAGTTTCTCTCACTCTTCAGAGGGGACTTTTTGGAAACGTTTCGTCGACGTTCGGACGTTTTGTGTTTTAGATCAGGCAGACCGTAGCATGCTGGCAGCGGATGCAACCTCAGGGATTAACGAGCAGCCGAGACGGAAACTTTTAAACCGAAAGCGGCGCGTCTGTCCGTGACATCCTCATCTGGAGATCTCTCAGCCCTGCTTCTGCTTTTATTGTCTGTCTTATAACCGACCTGCAGTGCACGGCATATTTAGTAAATCCAGTTTTTTGGGATGATTTCAGCCATATCCAGCCCGTGGCTGACGCAGCTGTCCCATTTTTGCGATGTTGCAGCCTTCACGACGAGCAGCCTGAGCAGCCTCAACACGCCGGGGGGCTACCACCTCTCTCCGTCCCCCGGGGACCCCTACAGCCAGCATGAGGCCCACTTCGAGCCCTGCCCGGCCGCCCAGCACAACTACAACTACCCGGGCTCAAATCCGGGACAGGCCCCGCCGAACGACGGCGGGACTCCCAACTGCTCCTCGTCGTCCTCCAACTCCACACCGAACAGCAAAACTATCGTGAAGAAAAACCCCAAAGTGGCCAACATTAACGTGCAGCTGGAGATGAAAGCTTTGTGGGACGAATTTAACCAGCTGGGCACGGAGATGATCGTCACCAAGGCTGGCAGGTGAGCGCGGCGGACACACGGACACTTTTCTGCTCGGACACTAATGAGACAGAAACATAACACACGAGGTTTCTGCATTTAATGACGCAGGACAGACTTTTAGATTCACTTTACGTATTTTTATTTTACAACATATCTCACTGCAAATAATTCCTAAAACTAAATTTTAATTTAAAAGTTTAATGGAAAAAAATCCTTTATTTTTTTCTTTTTCTGACGTTCACAATGAGCTTACATTTTTCACGGTTTAACTTAATTTATTTTTCTTAATTTAGATGTATGTGAACTAAACGTGTAATAACACATTTATGGGTGCAGACTGATAAAACAGTCCACTGAAAACAGCTTGTTTTTTGCACATCACGGCTTAAAATTATACACATATATATTTAATGGATTAATTAAAGAGCTGAATTAAACCCTGACATAACACTGCTCTGCATCATAAAAAACAATATTTAATTTCACGCCGTTAAAACAGTTCAGACCTGCTGCTGGATGGTTTTACAGACGAGGTCACACACATGCAGGCTCGTATGTGGATGTGTGTGAGTGTGTGTGTGTGTGTGTGTGTCAGCTGTAAACACCGCGTTGATGTGATCCTGCTGTGTTTTATAGATCCAATAAGAAAGACCGTGACTGTCGGCTGCTTTTCTTCACCGTCAGACTGAGTTTTACGCAGCGCTGTTAGGCCTTTAATCTGAGGGTCTCCACATGTGTGAGCGGAGATCACGTCCTTTCACCCACTGCAGCGTGGAAGTGTTTTTATTCGGGCCCCGACACGTGTGTGACTCTTTCCTTAATTCCTCATTATAGGAGTGTCTGTCTGCCGCCCTCTCTTCTCTCTCGGCCTCTCAAAAATCCATTTTGGTTCCATACATTTAATGAACGCGCAAAATCAGTTTAATTAGGTTCTTCATAATAACAGTAATAAAAACAGTATACGTTTATTCAAAGAGATCTGGTTGGTCGATTTATAACTCCCACTATTCAGATGCATTAGAGAGGTCATTATCTTTAATAATGATTCTGCAGAGTTAAACTAAACCGTGTTTGTCTCCTGCAGCGTTGACCTCTGATCCAAGTTTACTTTTATTTTCACTGAAGTGTTTCTGCACTCTGGTGATATAAAGAGGCGTGAGGCGATTTATTTAATCCCGAAAGTGAGGGCCTACTTCAGGTCGGTGGCCCTTCCTGACAGGAGAAAGGAGATGTGCAGCGGAGCACTTTAAACGCTCCTTCAGCCTCACCTAGCCACAACGCTGACGTTAATTGAGCGTTGATTTTAGGATCCCTTTCACTGCCTCGGAGGATTACTCCACTTTCAGACCATGTTCTCGGAGGTGGGAGGGGGGATCTGTCCTGTATAGTGATCTGGGTGATTTGGAGGGAAACGTCACACGAAAATGTAAAAATGTCCTACGAGCCAAGTTAGCAGTGTGGATAAATGAGGAAAGGTCACGTGTGTTATCGTGGAGGAGGAAAAAAAACTACCTCTGAATATTTTTTTCTAAAACAAATCAAATTGTGTGTATTCTCATTCTGCTGATAAAATGCTCTCAACCCACGCAAACGATAAGGCGAGCCCGTGTGTTTCCACTACACGCTCCTGGCAGAGCCGCTCACACCGGGGAGGGTCTGATCCGGTTCCGCGCGGCCTGAATCGCGTCACCTCCGACGTGTTGACGCTCCTGTCTGCTCGGGCCGGATTAACTCTGCGGGCCCGGAGCCGCGCGTCTCTCTGCAAACACTAAGGCTAAGGAAGGGAAAAAAAACGTTGGCTAAAATCATTTGTTGGCTGCTCTGACGAAATCCAAATAATTAAATCATTTAAACAGCAGCGTCCGCAGAAACACGCACACACACACACACACACACACACAGGTTTATTAAAAAGAGAAGAGAAAATGTGCTGCCATGAAAACTGGATTTAACAGTCGACCAATGTTTTTTTTTTTTCTTTGCCAGGAGAATGTTTCCAACTTTCCAAGTGAAAATATTTGGGATGGATCCCATGGCAGACTACATGCTCCTGATGGACTTCCTGCCTGTAGACGACAAACGTTACAGGTAACTTTTTAGGGCGTCTTCGCACGGCTGCAACACATCTGTCAGGACGGAGCCTGAAACACTGTGGGCTCACAGTGCACAACACACACACACACACACACACTGCTCAGTTCTCCTACAGCAGCATATAAAACTACAGGGTAAATGGATGGAAACGACAGATACATGTTTGAAATCACAGGTCTTATTATTATACATGTTAAAATAAATAGGTCCTAAATGAGCCTGTTTATGACCCAGATATGCTGACGAGAGATGACTTTAAAAATATTGTAGATTGTCGACTTTAATGTAAAGTGACCACAGTGGGATACTCCGAGCCTCTGGTCTAACCCAGCTCTCCCTGTGTTGGTGCAGGTATGCCTTCCACAGCTCGTCGTGGCTGGTGGCCGGTAAGGCCGACCCCGCCACGCCGGGCCGGGTCCACTACCACCCGGACTCTCCGGCCAAAGGGGCCCAGTGGATGAAGCAGATCGTCTCTTTTGACAAACTCAAACTCACCAACAACCTGCTGGATGACAACGGACATGTAAGTACGGGGACAGGAGGGAGGTGCACGTCAGAGACTAAAGAGAAAAATATACACAAACTATTTTTTTTTTTTTACCATGGCCAGTTTTGTGGATTTAAAGCTTTGTTATGTGTGAGCTGATGAGTCCAGGCGGAGGAGAGGTGGAGTGAATGACTGATCCGAGTCATTTAAGAGGAATAAAGTTTGATATTTTGACTAATAGTCAGCTGTTGCCAAACGCCTATTTTCAGTCCGCACAAATGGCACTGCACGTCGGGCTTTACTCCAGAAACGAGGCGGGGAGGTGGAATATTTCCCCGCTGGAAATGATTTCAGCCCTTCCCGCCTGATCCTCCACTCTGTCACTGCGGTTCTTTAGCTGTGAAATCACAGAGAAAACGGGAGCTTCTCGAGCTGTATTTGAGGGAATGATGAAGAGTGAGACCTGCTTAAGGATCGTACCCCGTGATTAGTTCACGGCCGTCATTATTATTCCTGCTCGGGCCTTAAAATGAGAGCTGCAGTTATGTACTTTCTCTCAGATAACTTTTATATATTTAGAAAACTGTCACATGTTTCTGCATGTTTCACGGAAGAGTTTATCTAAAACTCAGACGGCTGGAATTGTTTATTACATTTAAGAAATATAAAAATCGTAATAATTAATAGGTAAAATTCATCAAATAATAATTATTTCATTTTTCTAATGGAATCAAACCATCATATATTTATAACTTTGCTAAATCTTAATTATTGCGTCTTCATAAAACAATGGGATTATTCATTATTAGATGATTATGCTGGGATAGGTTTCAGGCCTGCAGCGCTGTGTTTCTGATGTGCTGATGAGTCCCCCCTCTCTCTGCAGATCATCCTGAACTCCATGCACCGCTACCAGCCCCGGTTTCACGTGGTTTACGTGGACCCCCGCAAGGACAGCGAGAAATACGCCGAGGAGAACTACAAGACCTTCGTTTTCGAGGAGACTCGCTTCACGGCGGTCACAGCCTATCAGAACCACCGGGTAAGAAAGTTCAGCTCCTCCAGAGAGGCTCACACGCAGAGATCAGAGAGCGGCAGCGGGTCGTGTAAACGCTGCAGGCTCACAGGCGGCTCCTCAGACTCACAGTGAATAAATGAGGACAAAGAGCCGCTGGATGTGAAGGCTCCTCCGCCGAGTCCCTGCTCTGGGTCCCATCAGATCTCACCACCGGTGCCTTCATCGTTTATTCAGAGACTCGCGACGAGCCAAACGTTCAAATTCACTTCCAAACAGTAATTAACAAGCGTGCGTGCGTGCGTGTGTGTGTGTGTGTGTGTGTATTCCCGAGAGCACACGGTGGCATTAAATAACACAATTAGATATTAAATGTCGGATTTTCTGTGGGGGTTTTTAAGTGCCGATGGTTATTGGCAAATATATATGGGATGCTGAAAATGATACAATTTATCTGAAGTGAAGTACCTGATAAGGATGATGCTGACGTCAGACACGTGATCAAGTTATGATTATGAATCATGTATGACTGGGACACATGAGACTTTATGTAGGCTACTATAAATGATACAAGAGACATTAGAAGTGAACACAGTCTGAAACAATACGAGTCCTGTAAGAACAGGGACTTCTGTGAATTCACTTGTGTTTTAAATAATAAGAATGGGCCTGAAAAACAGACCTGTAACTGTTACATATTTTATTAAAGACAGCAGTGTGCTCAAAAGTTATTTTTTATAGATAGCAGATTCTCCATCTAAAACGTTGAGTTGTTCTGCCTGGCAGAAATGCCTAAAAGGAATGACACTGTGTGACTTCTGTACGCAGCACTGAGGTTTAATGTTGTACTCTGGATTTCAGATCACGCAGCTGAAGATAGCAAGCAACCCCTTTGCAAAGGGCTTCAGGGACTGTGACCCAGAGGACTGGTGAGCGCTCACACTCAAACACAGTCCTTGGCATGTTTCCACATGGTGTAAAAATGTAAGGAAGCAGCAACAACGTAAGGCAGAATAGTTTTGCTGTTTGTTTTATCGCACACAGGTGCCAGAGGGGTGGAGTTTGCCACATAAAAGAGCACAATGAGTGCCACAAAGTTTAGAAATCACAGGATATTGTTTGAAAGTCAATCGACTGTGCTCTTCTGTCATTGACAAATTACCAGACACTCTCGTAATTGTCACAGTGGAGTAAACCCCACCCATCTGGTATACTCAGGCAGCTGAAACCAACGCACAGACTTATTCTAAATGTTCTTCATCCAGCTCTGCAAATTACTTGTTCTTTTTTCTTCAAAGCATTGACTGATGTGATAATGCTGACGTTTATGGGAGGTTTTGACCATTTTTATAGAATGGGCCAATCTGAGTCATGTAATAGGTTCCTCCACATTTCATTCATTGTAAAATGGGTGCCTGTCAATGTGTGAATGCTCATTACATGCATCAGTGTAAACTCTTTAAATGTGCATTCATCATTTTAATATATAATAAAGAAATTGTGCCCTTGACATTCATTAAATGAGTATGTAACCAAATCCATTCTCCCTGCTCCAGGCCCAGGAATCACAGGCCAGGCTCTCTGCCAATAATGAGTGCCTTTGCCAGAACAAGAAACCCAATGTCATCTCCCACTCAGCAGAACGGCACAGAGAAAGGTCTGTAGCTCGCTCTTTGTTTCATTTCAGAATTTATGCCTGCTATCAAACGTGAAACACAGTCATGTTAAGCTGTTCAGCC
>JAOXYL010000086.1:4579795-4592299 GCA_028564955.1 Terapon puta
TTTGGAATTATTTTAGGAGTTTAGAAGTAAGTATCCCATACATCTTAATGCTTTTTCTTGTTTTAACTAAACCGATTTCATTATTTCTGTTCTAATGTTGTTTTCATTATTGAGTCCCAGGTTCAGTTACACACACAATTTGCAGTTGTGCGCATATTTATCTGCGAGCTGTCTGCCAAGTCGTGATTTGTTTGTCTTCCGAATTCAAATAACAAAGCGGCAACCCGAATCTGTCACTGTGGCCCGGGACCTCCGCAGATCAGAGTGCCTCCAACCAGCAGTACAGTACATCCATCAGTGCAGAGCGCCCGCCCCGCTGTCTATAATAAATCCTGCTAAAGCCTGACCCCGTGACATGAGTGGTGTTTTCCTGCACACATTGGCACTGATTCTGATAAAATACACAGCCTAATGGAACCGGTGATAAAGTGCGGGCCTTTGTGTGTGTGTGTACCCACATCACGACTGAAACTCTTTCCCTTCGACTTCTTTCCTACTGATGATCCGCATATTCATCCTCATTAGGCCTCAGATTAAACAGCCCTTTAAGGGAGCGATCTGTATTTTAACGCTAGGCCACATCTGTCCTGCATGTTTACCTCTGCGTGCCTGACAAAGAGGGCCTTTAAGGACTTCCCTGTGCCTCAGGTGATCGCTGTTCTTGTGTGGCATCACACTGCCCATAAATAAAACACCCACACTATTAATTAATGTTTCCACCATGGCAACAATCTGCTGGCAGGAATCTCACTGTGAGCAGTAAACAATCAAACCACCTGAAATAGCTGAAAAGGAAACCACGCCGTTGTGCATGTTTTTGCGGCAAGTGCGTATGTATTGTTTCGTGAGGGGATTCAATTATGTGGGTGTTTTATGAGCGGATATATGATAAGCGTTTGTCGTGGCCAGTTATGTCTGTGGAATGGGGCGGGCAGAGTGACAAAACTGACTGTGGTCTGTTTTGGTCTACCTTTGAATGGGTGTGTGTGTGTGTGTGTGTGTGTGTGTTTCTGTCTGTCTGTGTCTGTTGAGACAATGGCATTATTGAGGTGCCGGGAGTCACAGGCGCCCTGATGCCTGGCCTGCCCGACCGGGGTTAGCAGAGGCACGTTTGGCTGGATCAGGTGACCGCTCTGTCCCTTTCAAGTGTGGCTCCTCCACGACGGAGCAAGTAACATGAATCTGGAGGCAATAAAAGATGGCTGAGTCGCTCGCTGCCCTCTCTCAATCCCGCCTCCCTCGCTTGTGGGTGTTGAGCATTAACTTCGAGACGAAACTCAGCAGACGAGGCTGCGATTTCACTCCGGTGCGATCTCATCAAGCCTGGGAATTCTCCGTTTAAACCCCAAGTCCAAGATTAAACAGTAACTTTGACTGTTTCATCAGCCAAAGCTTCAGTTTCTTTTTGATTCACTGAAAGGCACATTACTAGGCACAGCCATTTAGCTGGTGGCTGGTATTAAGTGCCTACCGTGGCACTGCAGACTGCATGCTGACTCATGACATAAAGGCACGAAGGCCCATTTGTTAATGTTGCTGTTTGGACTGATGTTTGACAGTTACTGGCATACTCTGGCATGCTCTCATCACATTGCGTCACACCATATTAATTGACAATTGGCTAAAAAAATATTACGTTCACCAACTGAATTTAGGCCATTTCATATTTGTGGATCTGAAGAGGTGATAGGAAAAGGTGAGAGCTGTTTGATGTAAGAGAACCACTCCTGTGGGTCTTCCGATTTTCTGCTATCCAAGTAAACAGCGCTAAAAGCCACAAATATGTGCGAACGCTTAAAGTCAATCCAGCAAACTGGCAACAGCAAGTCCAGTCAGGTTCATACAGGTTGGCATTTTTTATACTCAAGTCAGACTGTTTAACCAATTAACCATCCCACCTCCCACCTCCCATTAAACTGAGGGACGTTTCCTCCTGCTGAACAGAAAACAACATGTGCCAGTGGATGCTTTGATCTGGAGGATTCCGGTTACTTTTACCTAATTAAAGTGGAAACCTTCATTAAATATTCAAAGTCTAACTAACCATTAAAGCATGGAGATTGAGCCGTTTCTACACATTATTGTAGAATTCAGCTATTTCATACGATTGCCTGAGGAGAGTTGTTAGCCTAAATTTAAAACTGCAACAATTTGATAAAAGTACACAAACTTTTTGAAAAAAATGAACAAATGAGCGTGATCATGTATTCATGTTATCTTATATATCATTCTAAGTCATTAACCTCATAGAGGATTAGAGGGCTAGAGGAATCCCAGCATGCACTGGGCGAGACGCAGGGCAGAAAATGGATTAGTAAATAGGCTAAAGCACACAGATACCCACACGTTCACACTCCCATCAACACCTACAGACAGTTGGGAGCTGGCTCACCTCCTCTGTCTGTTGTCCGGGAAAGGCCAGCAGACACACCCCAGGACTCGTCTCCAGCAAGGAGCACTGACAGAATCCAACACTGCCGGTCCACACGGAGTCCACCACCTCGCTACGACCCTCGCTCAGATCCCACAGACAGACCCGCATGTCCCGTCCCTGACTGCTCCACAGACAGAAAACACAGAACCAGGCAAAAGCTGTGTTTATTTACATATTTAAGAACAAATGTTACTGGCTGTCATCTCAAAACGCACACTTACTATTATTAGCTCTTGGTACTGAAATCCAACTTAAAAATCATCATCATTTTTGTGGTTAAGAGTCACCCGCACCTGATGAGGGTGTTTGTTGTCGGCAGTGTGTTGACCCAGATGACGGAGTTACCAGAATGACCTTCAACAGTCTTCTCGGCCCTCCTGGAGTTCAGGTTCCAGATATGGATGGCACCTTTCCCAGACCTGCAAAACCCAACAGGACACTTTCAGAGGGCCGTTTACATTACTCTTGTCAAAACTAATAGATACCAAAACACCATTCATTTATTCATTTGTGTGTAGTGTATTGATAACTGGTGTTACACATCCAAAATCTGCACCTGTTCAAAAAACTGAAGTAAATCCTGGTTGGTTGGTTTAATTACCTCCATGCAGACACTTAAACTGTCTAATCGTCTCTTTTGTTTAATGAAGCGCCAACTATTGGAGTGCACTATTCAACCCATAGTGCACTCCAAACAAAAGAGGAGGAGATAAACAAAACTAAATGAAGATGATGAGGAGTCAAAACATGAACGTTGAGATAAATGACTCACCCAGAAAACAGGAGGGGAGTGTCCCCTGCATGGCAGCTGAAGTGGAGGGTGTTGAGGGGCCCGCCAGCTCCCCTCAGGGTGTAGATGGGGGACGGGGCAGGGCGAGACATCCCTGGGTCATGCAATCAACGCGTGAATCCGAGGAGGCTGCAACCCCGCGTCATGCCCCCCACTGAAACACACAGAAAGAGAGCCAAGACATGACAACAACAAAAATGTGCAATGATTCTGTGCAGCTTCAGCAGAAATGATCAATGCTCCATAATCAGGCTCATCAGTCTCTTTTGCGGGGAAATGCAACAAGACGAAGGTTAAGGGTGGGCGTAAAATCCAAAGCTGTCAAAAGTTGTCACGTTTTGTTGTTGCACAAACTTTGAGCAGAGACTGTCAGGGAGTAGCTGCACTTTGCCTGGAAGCCCTTCTCTTGCACAGAGCAGACAGCTGCCTTTAAAGCACTGTCTGTACTTTCTCTATTGTTAGTAGCTACAAACCCTGTGGCTCTCTTGCTCTCTCTCTCTCTCTCTGTGTCTTCTTCCTTCCAGTCTACATGATAACACCCCTCTTACTCAATACGTCATGAATCACAACCCCTGACAGTTTAATTACAGTAAACAGACAGAGATTCAGGCTTCTCACTCCTCTTGAGATCAACAGCCGTTGTCCCAGAGGCAGAGGTAACAGCTCGGGCTTTTATGTTGTTTGTAGGCCGGGCCGCCGAGGAAACCCAAACCGACCGCAGGTATGCTGCAAGGAAATGATGTGTCAACATTAACTTGTAGCACAATCACATGGAAGCAACTCTGTGATTGGTTTCAGATAGCCAACTGTGAGCTATCCAGCCATTTTCTGAGCTGCTTAACACACTGAACTTTTTTATGCCAAAACTCAGAATATTAAGTGCATTTAAATAAGACTATTCGAACACCGAAAGTAAACTTAGCAGCTCAGGATGATGCGGCCCTTCTCTCCAATGTTTCCGGACACAACGGGCAGACAATGACTTTGAAAACAACCACCCACTCAAACGTGAATGAAATAATTAAATACAGGTTTGTGGGCTTTTCAAGCTGTCACACCTAAAACTGGTAATTAAATTCCTCCCAAACCGCAGCAAAATTCTTTGTCTATCTGATTACCGAATCGACAATACCATGTTCACCACCACTACACAAGAAATCCTAGACATGTCTTATAAAAAGAAAAAAAAAAAAAAAGACAGAAAGAAACTCAAATCAGCCTCACCACAATACTAAAAGTTTAGAACTTCAGTAGCCCACAAGAAACCGCTCAAGCTGTTTTTACCTTAAAGGGCCACGTTGACGTGTTTGGGAAATGTGATTTTTTTGCCTCCTTTACAAGAGTTTAATATACAGATAGATAATATATGAGAAACTTTTTAACGGAGACATGGAGTGTTTTCCCCTCGTTTCCAGTCTATATTAATATAATCTGTCTGATTGAAGCACTCAGGATCTTCTCATTTAAATAAAAGTGAGAGCATTTCCCGATATGTGAAGCTCTTCTAGCACAGTATGGGTCACTAAACATTTTAGGTGATCTGAGTTAAATGAGCACAACCTCAGCCCCACACATATAATCACCCCCCTCCTCCACTTTTACTTATCATAACCCTTGCTCTCTGCAATCAGCAGACGCTGAAACTGGAGCCCGAGGCATTCAGGAGCAACTCATTTCAGGAGGTTAGTGATTAAATTGTCCGTGTGAATCTGTGAAGCGGAGAGACAGAGACCCCTGACCGGCCCGACTAATCAAGGACACAACACTGCAGTGAGACGGACTCACAAGTCAACACATCAGCTTCAGGGAGGCACCCTGCATGCATGTGAAGTGGAGCATTTTATTCTACGCTCACTATAGAAAATCAGGCACATTATCCCTCCAAATATGTAAAAAAATACGAAAATAAACACTTGGTGTATGGAATAGTTTAAAGCATAAGCGTGCATATGATATTACCTATTGGGTATCAATCATATTTCTGAACTAAACCAACAAGAAGCCTTTTGGCCAGCAACTGTACAAACTTGTTTTTGTGAGGTATGAAGGAAATGGCAAAAACTATCAACAGTGTTTTTGTGAGGGTCTATGAGTTAAGCTGCCTCTCCCGTGAATAGGTGGGTAAGGCTGCATTCCTGAGCCAGAGTCCTGTGCCTGTGTGAGTGTGAGACAGGGTGAGGCTCACCCTGATAACAGGTGGATTAAGCGTCCCTTATTGTCCTCTTGCAGCGGGCCTGCATGAGGATGTGAGTCACGGACGCAGCAGCCTGAAACTGGCTGTTTTTGTAGTCTCAAGAATAGGGGCTCTAAGCCTTTCCACTGCACAGGCAGCATTGGGGGACAGCAATGACCGTTTCACTCAGGCCCTGAAAAACCAAACTTGCATTGCAAAAGATGAGTGCAACGTCTACTTTCCCCTGCCACTACTTCCTCGGTGGACTGCTCCTTCTGTTTTCCAGGCGTCAGCATTTCCAGAGTCTGAATTGCCCCCAACAATGGGTCTGTTGTGGTGGCCGCAAGTGAGTCACCCACAGACCCAAATACAAACATGCAGGCAGCTCAGGAAGGGAGAGACGGACACTGTAAACAAACAAGACGGTGGCAGGATGTCACTCAAATCTATTTGCAAGGACCCTTAAATTGTTCCCTGCTAACAGAGAGAGGAGGCCGTGCAAACAACCGGACCGGCCGCTCGTCCGACTCGTAGGTTTGACATAAAAAACACACATCCTCAAGGACAAGGAACTCTCCAGAATCCACTGCACCCAGCAAGCTTTAATGAGCAGCTTTCATACGGCGATTGAGCAATAGATAACGAATACCCATTAGGTCAGCTAACTTTCTTAATAAAAATCTCAGAATTCACAGAGCAGGGTAAGGAGCCCGGCCTAATGAAACCTGTGTGTCGTGGACAGGGAATAATAAATCAGACTGACTGATTAATATACCTGAGCTGGATATGAGAGCTAGTGGGAAGAGGCAGGAGAGGAGGATGGAGGCTCCTGCTGGCCCCGTAACAGATAAGACAGCTCTGGAGTAATCTGACTCTAAGTCCATGGATAAAGGCAGTTTGTCTCTTCTTGGGCCGTCTGTCCACACCTACTGGGTAATTAGGCCTAATTATGAGAGAAAGGTCCGCTTCCCCTTCATGTTATTAAATAAGAGCCAGCCTCGTCCGCCAAGGATCTCTCAACACCAGCAAGGGGCTGGCGACCTTCAGATCAAACGCAGCCACTATCTCTGCCCCCCCCCCGACCCAACAAACCCACCTCCCTCCTCGACCGCAGCACCCGTTCCCCTCCTCGGCATCGCTGCTCATATGAGAGACTGAGGAGGGAGGGGACAGGGAGGGTATTCGTTGTGATATGGGGCATCAAAGTTTTTTTTTTTGGAGCAGAGGTGGAAGGGGAGGAGGGGAGGGGGGGTCCAGTCCACATTCCTCGCTTGGCTTTTTAGTGCTGGTATCATGTGATCGGCAGCTACCCACCTGAGCTGCCCCCTTGTCAAATTCTGCCATTCATAAATAAGAGCAAGGAGGGAGGGACACGGTGATCACAGGGGTTTATTATAGAAGCTTTATAATACCCCAGCTTCACAGGAGCCATTATGGGGGCATAGGATCCCGAGATCCCCTGCTGATATCGGCCTCGTCAAATATGAGATCCGAGCCGCATGATGAAAACTGAGAGCAGATTACACATAACTCAAAAGCTGCATTCTAGATAGGCCTTACTTTGAAAAGCCAACTTAATAACGTTTCAAACTATTAGTATTTCTTTTCGGTTACAACCTTGCCAACTTTAAAAAAAAAAAACGAACTAAAATCTGCCCACTGCCGCCACATCATGCCTCGGTTATTACTCATTCAGCTGTTTATCACAGCCACTGGTCTTATCTGCTGCTTCCCTGCTTTTCAAAGTCTCGCCAAGGGTGTACTTCCACTTCACCGGTTGGTCAGAGGGTGGTGAGCTGGCTCTCTGACCATTAGTCGGCCCTCCATCCTCCCCCAAACTAATACAGATCCCTCTGAGGAGGAAACCAACATGCCAAATAAAGTGCGAGGTCCATTATAAAAGTCCAGTTGGACAAACAACATGGGAAGTGGCGAGGAAGACACACGCCCTTTATTGTGTCTTGGTGTGGTTATCTGGGCTGGATAAACAGCCCAGCGTCAGTTAGAGGCTGAAGTCAGACACAAGTGCACCAACACCCACTGTCAGTCACAGATCCAATGAGTGGGAAGAGGTGGCATTGTTCGCGTGAATGGCGTGAATGCTAAGCAGGGGCCACTGCAGATAAGAGCTTAATGCCTTGTGGGTGTCACTGAGGCAGGCCCTGATGGAGCACTGTGTCAGAGGGTCCTGTTTTAGGAGGTCCTGACTGTGGTCAACAGGTACCGGGGGCCTTATCTGTTTACACGATCAACCATTTCCTCCATGAGGTCATTTACCTGGACACTCGAGGATAAAGGGACACAAGAGAGTCGACAGCTCAAGTGTCATCACACATCTCCACATGTGACGGGCGTGATGGGCTTCGGATCTACAGGGACTTTGCTGTCCATACAGCAAAGATGCGAACACAAGTAAATGGTCATTGTGTCATAATCCCAGGAAGACATCACACAACAGGGGATGAGCACAGAAAACAACAACAGGTTACACTTTGTCAAACAGCATGTCCCTCGTGTTACAACTGTCACTCATCTTCGGGGCTGTGATGAGAGACTGAATGGAGACAAAGTAAAGGACGGTGAAACGTTGGAGTGCTAACTATTGGTGAGCTTCCAGAGTTCATCCAGACCTCCAGTTCATCTCTAGATAGAGTCACTTTATTTTTTGCTCCTTACTGTGGGAGAGAGATGGTAGATACAGAAGCTCCATGATCAATTTGAAAAGCACTCATAGAGTTCACTCTTCTACCAGAATCATTTAAAATTCCTGCATTAACATTAATACCACAGTGCAAATTATAATAGACAATAACAGGAAACAGGCTGAGTAATTCATCAAAATATTTGCCAAACTACTGAATGGCCAAGTGCAACATCCAAATCAGAGGAGTTACTATTTTTTGCTAAAGCTAAAAATGTGCCACAACATATCTTTGTAGGTGAAGCATTTTGGGGTTAGAGATGCTTTGGACTACAGGTAATCAAAGGAAATATACCCATCATCATCAGTTGTGATATCTGTCAAATTAACCACAGTGATTTTCTCTATGTGATCCAGAAGAAGTACTAAACATGGATTATGTTTGTCGGTCTTCTTCATTAACAATGAGAAAAAGTTAACGAGGAAATAGCTAAAACCTTTCTTTAAGCTTAATTATCTCATTAAGCATAAAGGGCTTTCACTTTCATTCTGTTACTCATAAATAATGGTAAGGTCGATTGAATTCCTATTACAGTCAGATAAAGGCACAGAAAGGATGAATAAGGATTATGGCGGTGTGGGATGCTGTGGCTGAATAAATTTGATATTTAATTGCCAATGTTTATAATAGTACTCAGTTTTGAATGGGATTTGCTTCCATGTGTCGAGTCTACTGAAAGCCACACTCAAAACGATGTTCACAGTTGCAGCTGAAGTATTGACTAAAATGCTGGTATCAAAATAGGAAAGATGAGACTACAACTCACACCTTCTGTTGTGGCATTTTTACCAACAAGGTTAGCAACAAGCTAGCGACTCACTCACAGCACCCGCTACAAAAAACATAAAGAACCTGTTATTACAGGGCGGGAAGATACCGCTTGATAAAGCAGCGGCACTGGAGTAAAGTAGAACATTTAACAAAACTTTTTAGAAATACCATTTCAGTGAAACACCGGTGTTTGGACAGTTGTCAGGGAGACGCCGCGAGACCTGCGACGAGGAGGAACAACACATGCGCCGGGCTGAAGGACCTCTATTTACAGCTGCAGAGCTGCCCGTGAAAGTGCCTGTACAGAAGAGTTACCACAGCGCTCTCTCTCTCTCTCTCTCTCTCTCTCTCTCTCTCTCTCTCTCTCTCTGCTCAGCGGGATCTTCACTCTCTCATACAGCCGTGCGCGTGTGTTTGGTACTTCCATGTTTCAGAATACATATGTTGGGATTTTCCTGTAGTCAAGTGCAAAGATTAAAATTGGGCTGTGATAAAGCAATACTGAATAAATGAACAAAAACAAATGAGTAGGTTTAAATTGGATGAATAAAGATGAGCACATCATTCTTCATAATTAATAATAAGTCAATTATGATGTCTCCATTTTCTACAAAAGAGAAGATAAGAAAAAATAATTGAGACTCGAACAAAACTTTGAGAATATCACCATAGATACACCTTAGATACAGTATATGCTCCAACTGCCTGTATAATGGGCCAGTAAACACTCTGACAACCTAAAACAACATCAGACCTGAGCAATAACTAGAGAACTCTCAAAGCTTTACAATGCTGCACAAACAGAGGAGTCTTTTTCTTTTTCTTTTTTTTTTCATCCTTTTCAGTCTAATGGAGAAAGAGAGACAGAGAAAACACAGGTCCCTAATCCACAGAGCACACAGGCCCCTTTCATGGGTGCACTGGGAGAGACCTTTATTTGTCCATTCCTACCATGGGGAAAGCGGGTTTCAAGCTCGGCTAGGTCTGAGCTGGAAGATTAGATGAAACCAGAGTGTTTTAAACCTCTTCTGTGGCCGTGGATTAGAGTCAGCCAGTCCCCGCGATGCACTCTGAAATGAAACAATAAGGAGTACAGGTGGCTCAGTGGGAGAATGCGCTCAGCCTGGGGAGCGCAGTGGGTTAGAAAGCGAGAAAGCAATAAATAAGCCCCAAAAGATTAAGGATAGCACTCGCTCCACTTTAAAACGCACGGAGGGGAATGCCTTGCATAAACCTGACTTTATCTGGGCAAGTAAACGGAAAAGTTTTGCCCTGAGCATCAGAGACGCACCCAAGTCATAATATGTGGCGTGTCACTGGGGTGCGGTGCATGAATTTTAGTGCACATGTGAAGCCTATTAAAATACATCCTCAGACACACTCGAGACATACAATATTTTGGATTTAGAGTGGAAGAGGATTACCAGAGTATCTAATTTACTAATGAGCTGGATGAAATACATAAGCACTTAATGACATACATGAAAAGGGTGAGCCTCAGTCGTAGAGCAGCAGACACTTTGAACCAATTAGTGCAAATGGAGGTGGCAGGATGGTAACCCCTCAGCAGGAGGTGGGAGAAAGTGTGTGCTGCCCTGCTTGGACAGATACCCATGGCCTACATCATCATCAATTATTCCTGGCATCTCAGCTTACGCAGGGGCAGGGAGGGTGTACAGGACAATGCCAGGGTGCACTTGAGAGCCACAGCGCTGGTCTCCGCGTGGGTCCGAGGCCGAGGAGGAGGAAGAGGAGGAGATGGAGAGGGGTGAGGGGTGTGACAGTGTGTATACAGTGTCACCCATCCAACCCGAGAGACCGCCTGGTAAGGAAATCCCTGGAATCCCACTCTCGCTCCAGCCGCCCGGTCGCGGGGGCAGGCAGGTCACTTTACAGCTCATCACCAAATTAGAAAGGCTGCGGGTCAGCCCGAGCAGCAGCCAGACCGCAGAGAGATCGAAATAGACGGGAGTGCGAGGATGCAGTCTGCCGGCCCTCAGTCACCAGGCTCCTCTCTCATTATGGAGAGGTAGAGGGCTGCACTTTACACCGTGGAGGGCAAAACTCCAGGGAGGAACACTAGACTGGGCTTCGAGTCCCCCGAGACAGACCATAAAGTAATGAATACATAGTGTGGACACGTAGAGCTACTGTACCAAGAGATTGATGAGCATGAAGAATCTTCTTTCTTGACTAACAGGGTATCAGAGCTATTCAAGATACACGCACAAATTATCAAGGATGCTTACTTATACTTTATACAGGATGTAAAATGGATCCATGTTGAGTTGATTCATGAACAGTTTGTAAGAGGACCATGTCATCATATGATAATATCACATGTGAAAAGTGTAAAAAATATTTGTTCCATTAAGAAGGGCCTTATGTTTCCATGTTACCCTGGTAATCAGCTGATTTTTAAACTTTAGTTGAAGTGAATACACAAAGCTAATTGACATCCAGTTTGCTGTAAATTGAGTAAATTACCTGACAGCAGAAACACAGGTGAGAGGCTGAGTTGTGTTGTAACAGGCCTTTTTCAGCAAAGACATATTAATCTTTTTTTGTACTTGTTGTACCTCAAACTTCTTGTACATCAGTTAATTTCCTACATTTCCCAAATAATAGTCAGTCGATTGGTATGAGTGGTTTCCCTTCAGGACAGGATGACCAAGTTTGTTAATACAAAGAAGCGTTTCAATTCATGCATAAACACATCTGTGTTTTTTCATTGCATTGAGTTCTGGGTGACTGGGGCTGTGACTAAGGATGTATAATTTCGTATTTCTACATGTTGGGCCCAAATAACAGGTTTACAAGCATTTTACGTCAGGGATTAACAACAAAAATATACTTTTTAAGGTCCGCTTGTTTAGGGCATAAGACTAAAAGTGAACAAAATAGTCTATGTGTAACTTTACATCTCCCTGAACCTTGTGCGTATGAGTGAACAAGAACACATTAAGTTATCAGAACAGAAGTAGAGGACACTGTATGTGGGAGTGTTTATACTGAATGTGCAGATATCATAAAATGTGATGATGAGGCTTCCCCGGATCATGTTTTCCTTGGGCATCTTTGTAGGTGTGAACGGAGAGATCTCAGGGAGGGCGAGGAGTGACTGGTCTGCCAGAACAAAATACATTAAAAAAAGAGAGGAGCAGGAAGGGGAAAGCAGATGCACAAACGCTATCAGCACCACTGAACCATCCTCCCTTGGAACAGAAGAAAAGGAGGCACCCGGTGTCTAAAGTTAATATTCTTATCAGCTTTTTTGAAACTCCTCTGTAATGATGAAGCTGTTTCTCATGGTCATGTCAGTGGGAGCAGCAGACAAGGAAGCATTTTAAAAACATTATCCTGATCCAGTTATGCTCCATCTTTTATACTAATACGCACAATGCACGTACACATAAAAGTGATGAAACAATTTTCTTCAAGGTCGCACACAAGCTACTCCAATATCTTGTTTAATAGTGGGTATAGTTTACCTATGCATCATCGGTGATGACGGCACTGAGGAGTGGCTAAAAGTTTTTTATCTTCATTTGTTGTCACACTGATTAATGCTTTTCAATTACTCTGTGGATTGTGGTGGTCCCATAAAACAGCTTTTTCTGACAAGACAATACAC
>JAOXYL010000086.1:4619575-4632134 GCA_028564955.1 Terapon puta
TACTTTATGCTTGAATAATTGGTTTCTCACTCTGCCACCTGTAAATGTCAGCCTCTCTACCTGATACAGGATAGTGTTAATGCTCTCACACGGTGGTAAACAGCAGAGGTCTTACGACTTTGTCTTTTAAAGGTCAAACACTGTAACACCAAGTTTACATTTGGTTCACACTAACTCAAACACCCACTCATGCTACATAACACTCATCCCTTTTTAGCAGTAAATGGATCAAAACAGGACAGAGGCTTTGGAGGACATTTTTCTAAATGCACTCTTACTGTTATATCACCGCCTTTCATGAGGATTTCATAATTGTTACTTGGCTCATGCTCTTTTGGTCTAAAATTTTCCAGAGGAACATTTTGTCTGGCTGGCTCTAATTCTTCTTGCTTTCATGACTAAAACTGAACCAACTAAAATAACCCTGCTACAGACAGTTCGGTTCTGGTGCAGGATCTGAGGCTCAGACCCCGGCCTGCTGCTTTAACACCGCATCACCGGCCCATATGATTTATACACATAAAATAATTGGGGAAAACAGCCCACTTTTCTTTTTTCTTTCTTATTTTTTAACATCTCATTCAGTTTTGTTCTCTTAAATTTTGAAAGGATGCATTTTCTCATACACCTCTAGCATCATACAGCCATAAACTTATGTATCTCTGAGCTACCTGCTTCCATCCCAGTACGATGGAAGTGAATTAAAATGTGTAGTTGCCACAGCATTGCAAAATGCAACATCTTTTTCCAGAGAGACATCATCCATCTTGTTATTCTGGGTCATCCACAATCAGCATTCTTCTCATAAGGGCAATTTTCTTGATTAAATAGTAGTAAAATATTCCATGTGAGCAACACAAACATTTGGGTGAAATGACCCTTTAAGTCTGAGGTGGGTCGTGGTGACAAACGTAGCCTCTGGGGGCTTTTATGACTTCAGACCTCGAGTCTGACTGGGAACATAAGACGTATCAAATAAGACACAGAGGTGAGACAGAACTTCTTTCCAGGCATGATTTATTGAAAACACACCAAATTTATACTCTACAAACCAGTATTTTTCCGTTATGTTTAACAAGCGTAATATTTGCCTCTGGGTATTAGTAAAATTAACATAATACATTCTGTCACTGTGGCATCGCTTCTGCTCGCTACGAAAGCATTAACAACTTTACTCCTCTAGGAAATCAAAACCATTTTTTCGAATGACTCTATCTTTTTAAAAGTTTATAATACAACGTAATACAAGGCAGAAACCCACCAACAGTCTAAACTACTCGGAGTTTGGAGAGGGGGCGGGGGGTGCAGGATGAATGAGTGAGTGAGTTGAGTGGGGGGGGGGTGGTGAAGGAAGGAAGGGTGACACAGGAGGTGGAGGGGGGAGAGGTGAACAGACAGGATGGAGAGATGACAGTTGAGAGGGAGGAATAAAGTTATATAAAACACACTTATCTTTATCTACCATGGAAAAGGTTAAGGCACATGATAGGTACAAACACATCTGCTACTGAGTGTTACAGTTACTTTATTTTGACGGTCTTGAATCAGTTATATCTACACAGGTAGGTTCGTTTGATTTGATGCGTGTCTGTCTGTGTCCTGCATTGATTTTACAGCACAGTTGCTTGGCTTCTTTCTTTTGTGAGAGCACAACGCGCTGCACGCCCACAAAACCAAAGACCCTTTTTCTTTTGTATGAATGCACGTAAATACAACTCCAGATCCTTTGGTTGTGGTACTGCGAGGCGCAGTCAGGAAATAGACAGTCATATGGGTCTTTGTTGCAAGGGTTCAGTATTGTCCAATGAGAGCACACACTGCTGAGGACACACAAAAGGGATGCTGGGTATTATTATAACTTTTTTTTTTTAACCTCTGAAATTAAAATTTATACAGTAAGATTTTTTTGTTGTTTATTGATTTTTACCACAACGTACATCTTTGTAAACACTGTGTAAAATATGCAAGCTTTATAAAGTCACATACGCCACAAAGAAAAATCAGACTTCAACGCAGGCACATGCCGTTCGCCTCGATGACGCATGAGTGACACCAACTCAGATTGGTTCCTCTCTCCGTCTCCTGCCCGCTGCGAAACAGGAAACAGGCTGAGGCCGGAGAGGAGAGTGTGCACTGGATTTTGTGTGCAGTCTCACCAAGCAAGAGAAAAATGGCAATATGATTCAGTATCTCTCTGCTTTTCTGCTTACATCTTAACTGCCTCCCCTAGACATTGTAAAAATATATACTATATGACCAAACTTGATGATTTGTTTTGTACAGTGTGATGCAACTCTTTTATTTTGACTTTAACATCCATATCCGCTTGTCCCCCTGCACTCTCTTCCTGCACATGAATGAATTAGTAAATATCCAAATGACACCACAGAAAAACTGGCACTTGGAAAGAATAGAATATAAACATTTGTACAGTTTTGCTTCATGCTCACGACTGAATATTTCTCTTTAAGATGCACCGGTGAAGGAGGGCTCAGGGTTGGCGGTAACTGAATGCATCAGGGAGAAAAATGAAGGGATTACTATAAACACTAGCATCTCTTGTCCATCCCATTGCCTCTGTCTGACCTCTGACCCCTCCTTTGAAGATGCAGGGGCTGTCAGACAACACGTAATTCATCGCCTTTAGAAAGAACACCGCAGATAAACTTTTTTTCTGTAACCCTTTTTTCTTTTTTTGGACAAATACAAAATATAAATAGGTGATCGTCGGTGTAACTCGACAATATTTGACACACATTTAAGTTACGTGGTTATTTCTTGTTTACAAACATGGTGAGCCTTTATCAAATGAGATGTGCTTTCCAAACAATGTGATATTAATATACAACTAAGAAGTCGGTAATTTTTGTTGTTTTTTTTCCTTCATTTTCCCGTTTTTTTTTCCTTTTGACCCTAATATACATTTATATAAAACCCAACAAAAATAAAAAATGCTTTTAGATCTATCCTTTCAACAAGAGAACAATCTTCTGCCTCTCTTTTCAAAAACACAAATCATTTATAAACACAATGCCTTATATCCTCTTTAATACACATCATTGACAGACAGCAACCAGCCAGAAAACTCGTGAAAACTCGCTGTGCAACCTGAGCGGTCACGCGAGTAACCACAGCTCTGTGAGCGAGGGTCAACATGACACTTGGCTCACGCATGTTGACCTCCATGAAACAGAAAATTTTGTTTCCATTTCAAGCTTACTTGAAAACAGCGTGGAAAGACAGTTACTCCTGATGTGCACACTACGTCACTTCCTTTCTTCAGAACGCAACTTGCAGACTTTATAAAATGGACATCAATCACCTGTTAAACACTTTTGATTTCAAAGCATCTCAGTGCACTTTTTTTTTTTTTGAAAAAACACAGTGAACCAAATGGATTGTAAGTCTATGAGCGCATGTTTAACCACTATGCTACAGCTCTTCTCAGGCCCGGTTTCCTTCCTTTTACTTTTCCTTTCCCATGTTCATCCCACCGATCTGCAAACAAACATTCAGTCACCTTCGAAACACACCAGTCCGTACCTGTTCACATCAAAATACCAAAGCTTGACATCAAACTGAAAGTAAAAATCTCCAAAACCCACAAACATAAACTTCTTCAGGATGTGAACGCTGAAATGAAAAAAAAAAACAAAACAAAAAAACATCCATTTTTCATTTCTTGTCCTGCGGATTTCCTTCCAACACACTTTCCTTTCCCATTCACTTCCTTCACTTCGCTTTGTTCTGCCCTTCATACGTCTGTTCCTTCACCAGCACCGGCCTCTGTCCATTTCTTGTCACCGGTAGAGCTCAACGAGAGTCAACACTGTAAAATTCACATGATGTCCAGTGGGAATGTAGATATGAGAAAGTAGTAGGAGTAGTCACTTTTTATTCTTTTTTTTTCAACTTTTTTTCTGAAAAGCATGAGAATGCTGGCTGCTGCTGGGTAGTCGCTGTTGTGGTCATTATTTACTTTTTTTTAAATCCTCTTTTCTGTACAAAGTCCAACTCCAAAGATGAGTTCCGTGTGAAATGGCAGTGGTGATATATGATCCTCCTTTAGCTGCGGTGTCGCACTGTCGTTACTTTAAGCCTGAAGCACGTGGACAAGAGAGAGAAAGATTAGACGACCCATCTGTACAGCTGGAAATGACAATAAATGAAGAGTTTCATTCCAAAATCCTAAATATCCATTAACCATTGTGGCAAGTAATGACTCAATACTTTACAGTGACTTAAAGGATAAGGTGGCCTTGTTCTATGTGTTTTGTTACTGTCAACAAATTTCATTAGTACACCAAACGCAGCAATAAGGTGGCCTGTCTCTCAATACCTCCCTTCAGGACCTCATTTCAAAGATAATGTGTTTCCTGGAGGTGTAAAGAGGCAGCTGTTTGCTAATATGGTGAATGTGATGTCAAGCAGACTGTGGAAATCTGCCTTTATTCATCTTTTTTTTCATGCCTTTACAGCTTTCAAAAATAAATGAAGGTAGCTGCAAAACAGCAGTACAATACTTGATATTAGTCATTTATTGTCTGATATGTGACATCACACCTTAACACACCAACTTACTTTGGCTACACAGATTGCATTGTTTCAATATTAATTCATTGTTGCGTTTGGTAATTTAATGGGATTTAAAAAACAAAACAGAGGAAGAATATCACCAGCCTTTCCCATAAACTTTTCATGCTATTATGCATATTTTAGAGCAGGAACCACATTTTTGGATGTGATTAATGGATGTGAATTTAGAATGAAACTCTCCAGTTGTGCTTCATGTTAGACAGCACAACAATTGTTTGAAATTATAGCAGCGCTCGTTGAATCATATCGCTGTCAACAAATGCTTCAATCATGTCGGTCCAGATGGCAAATACAGACGAGAGGCAGCAAAACAGATGCTTAATGTGCTGGATGAAACCCTGCGAGTGCTAAATGAAGTGAAAATGACTCACCTGATGGTTCTTAATATTTACAACAACTTTTTTTTTAACAGAATGAAAAAAATACAATGAATACCACAATTCATACAACTTTCACTCAGTGGTGTATTTCCTATACTATAATGGATGAAGATAAAAGAACTGAATGGATGGCCACTGACAAAGATGGAAGAGGATGGGGAAGAGGAAGACGGTGTGACAAGAGGCCTCTGGCAGAGGAGAGATGACAGCAGTGTGGGGGAGGCAGGAGGAGATGAATGCTGCCGAGAGAGTAACAAGAACTACTGAAGCTCACCCAGATCAGCTTGCAGCTTCGTAAAAGTCATCTAGTGTGGCGTTACATAGCGAGTCAGTTTAGGAATGTAGTCAAACACCGAAAGGCAAACAGTCACTAATGCACTGTAAATATAACATGTATAGGTTTAAAGCCATTACTATAGATTTCTTTCCTTGTTTAACAAACTGGTCACACTGTTGCCTTTCAGCTAATGGTGCATGAACATGGAAAAAGTGGATGAAAGAAGATATTCGGCTGCTCTTAGATGTTATTTCTGTTATTTCTTCATTAGGTTTAATGGCTTTAGATGTAGTTCTTTTCAATGAGACCGATAAAGGCTTTCTGCTGAAATGCATTTGATTCTTTCAGCTAAGAAAGGACATCTCAGGAAACCACAAAGAGGAGTGTATTTCTATTTTCCTGCTACTTACATGGAAATGTGACCATCTAAGTTACATAAGAAGCCACTTAGTGATCTTTCTTATTACAAAATATTCAAATTAACTATTTCAGTTCTCAAAATGCATGTAAACTGAATTCATATGAACTCTCCCTCCTTTGAATCTCTGCCATGGACACAGTGTGTGAGCAACGATACTGTGTTTCATTATCAACTTCTCAACATACAGAATTATTCATTCAAAGTCTTCTTACGTTGACCAAAGAAATGGTGTTTACGATGAAGAGAGAGAGAGATTCTGTGTGTGTGTCCACACATCTTTTTCTTTCTCCCTACTGCTTTTCATTAAGGGATAACTGAGTCCCTGGAGGATGCATCTGAAGTGCAGAAGAATGATTCCCCTTCATCATTTGCCACCAATTTCAGCAAAGGCTGTCAGGGGAAGCAGTGAGTGAAGCTAGGCGTACATTTCAATCAGACAGGTGGTGCTGAATTGTAAACAGAGGCTGCCTGTCGACTTTCTGTGTGTATTACTGGGCATAAAAATCACGTTGTTGTGTTTTTTTTAAACGTTGCGTTGATCACTCAGTGTTGTCAATTTTGACGTTTTACTACCGCAACATCACAATTTTGCCGATTTGATGTCGCAGTACTAAAAAGACAATGGGATGCATTAAAGCTATGTTAAAATATTGAGTGAGTTCACTAAGCCCTGCCACCCAGTGTTCACTTCTCACACATCGTATAATGCAGTTTACAACCATCACAGAGGCAGATTTACCCTTGAATTTCTTCCATGATCACTTCTTGATTAAAGTCGCAGGTAGACAGCAGCAGGCTTATCATTTTTTGGCAACAAAATCTATAGTTGCCAGCAAGAAATGAGAACCCTAACATCATCCTTCTTCTCATTTCTTGTCAGCAACCTCCAAAGGTTGAAATGACCACTGCTGCCGGGAGACTTTATCAGCTGCAGCTAAGCGAGCTAATGTTAGCTCCAACAGTTGATTAAAAATGGATGATTTTTAAAAAAATACTGAAGTCATGCTTAAAGACTGCAAGACTGCAAAAAGTTGTCCATGTAGGGGACATGGGAATGAAGAAGCTTGTTTTTGTGTTACTGTGTAGAGCTGGTTCGCCGCAGTATCATTAAGTGTGATTAGAATAATTTTAACTACTTTTGCTCTTGTGGTTTTGGTTTGTAGAAAAGCTCGAAAAAATACACCACAGTAGATCTCCCTAAATACAGCACTATGCAAACTGCTTCAACATGTGGAGGAACCTAAAGTTTGGCAGGGCCTCTGTGCCTAGTTACGGTTGCTAAGGCTATGACTGAACGGTAGATGTTTGAGAGTTTAGGTCAAAGAAATGGGACGTCCGCCAATTAAATTCCACTCCTGGATCACTGTGTATTTCAGAAGTTTTCTCTTTTGTTCTTTTTCTCAAAAAATAATAATCAGAAGAAAAAAGCAACATCCTCTCTAAATATGAACAATTCAAAGACAAATTATGATAGTATGGAATCCTATATGAAATACAACACATCATTTAAAGCCTAAAAATGGTTTTCAATTGAACTGCAATCGTGGATGATGTATTTCCATGAAAAGAGCAAGGTGACTCTTTCAGCTGACTGCTCTGGGTGCAGGGTGACAGCAGGTCTACATGATACAGTGTGAAGGCGAAAGGGACACAGGCGGAAACGATGAACAAACAGGGAATGGAAAGGATGCCACAATACAACCAAAGAGGTGAAGGTCGTTACTTTTGTTGTGCTTTTATTTTTCAGACCTACCATGCATGCATTTAGACCCAGGAGTCAACAGGCTGGGGTTTAACATCACAAGCGTCCACCAGACTGACCGCAGGCCTGTTACTCCTGATATAGTGTTTCCTATTTGTGTCATTCTGTGGCCACAGGAGGACGGGTTAAAAAAACACAGCAAAACAAAAAGAGGTCAATACATTTCACAAATACACACTCACACACACACACGCACACATGCACGCTGGATCAGAGAAGCCAGTGTTAGTTCCCTGCCTCAAGGAAAGCTTGGAAAGAAGTCAGAGTGATTACAAAACAGCATACCGAACCATGCAAATGAAAGAGGGAGAGAGCAGTTTCAACAGCCAAGTTGCATTCAAAGCGAGCAGAACACCTCTGGGAAGTACAGACGGCAGATTTAGAAGACAGCTTTGGGGTAATGCTAGAAGGCCTGTACACTCTGAAGACAAACACAAAATACTCCTGTCGGTGGCTTCGGGGCGGGAGGAAGTATCTGTCCTTTCAACATGCGACAGTGTAACTTCAGCTCTAACAGGTTTAGCAGTTAACCTAAATATGATGAAGAGTAGGCGTCGACCAAAATGGATTAGTTTGGTGCTGCTATTTTGTGCTCCTGCATTATTAACTCATTTATTTTATCTTTAAATTTGATAAAATTTGCATTTTTCTGGCATTAAAGGCCCTGAACAGTTATAAAACATCATGTGATACTCAAATGCAACTAAAAATTATTCAAATAAGGACATTTCATTGCAGTTTTTTAAAAAGGAGACAAGTAAACTTTTCTCCTGATTAGCCTATAACATGCTAGTAATGATAAGATTAAAAATACATGTTTTATGTATTCATAAGCTGTGTACAGACAGGAGAGTCTTTTAAATTAGATGTGCAATAATTCTTAAAATGTATACTTCCTTCTTCTTGCCTTGATTGGACAATCTTTTTAGTTTTCTGTTCAACACTAAAGGCTATACTGACATGATGTCCATGTAGAAAGGACGGCAGTTAAAATGAAAATCAACCCTTAAAAAGCTGTACATCAGATGAAAATCTTATTTATACAGATCTCTAGAGATATAACTTGGATGCAGTGATGTGGAAGTGTAATCTAGCGTGTGGTCGGTGCACCATCAACAGAGGCAGGAACTTTGAACCACAGAGGTCAGTGAAGTGCTGCTGTACAGCCTGGTGTTAAGTTCCCCTTTTAACTAAACAAATCACTGTCGCAAATTCTGATATTAAACCAAAAATAGGTAAGTAGAAGTAAGATCCATTTCATCATAAATTATACCAACAGCAAACAAATGTATTATTGTAATCCAGATAAACAGCACATTTTTTTACTGGACTATTAACTCTGCTCCAGACTTGACTCTGAAAAATTGTCAAGAGTTAGTTGTAACATGTAGAGAGAGGACCATGCATCTAAAAAACATACGCTAAAAGACACATTATTCATAATACAATCCTGCAGGGAGAAACCTTTTCATTTGGCACTAAAGTAGATGAAAAACAAACTACAAAAGGCACTTGAGAGTCATCTGACATACGGGTCAGACATCCTCTGAGGTCATTATCCTGTGACTCTTCTTTGAGGATGGATTTCCTATCAGCTCAACAATAAACAAAGTTTGGCTGCAGTGTGAAACGGCTGCATAATCAGCAGGCGACCACTTGATAATGCAGCGGTCTGTTCGTTGCCAAGGCAAGGGTCGTCTCCACGAGGAGCGGTTGTTGGCGGTCCTTCTAATCAGTCTCAGATTAATTACTTTACAGACACCAAAAGCTTACACTCAATTAACTGGTGGCTCAGAGATCTGAGGCTGTCCACGGCGCTGAGCGGTGGCGGGCAATATTAACAGAGAATGACAACTTTCAGCCCCTTTAAAGAATCGATAGGATTAAGAGCTTCTAATGAGGACCACCACGGGAAACGGGAAGAGAGAGAGGGAAAGAGAGAGACAGAGAGGAAGAGGACATGTGGTAACTTTTCAATGAGACATCATTATTTCATCCTCTGTGCCCCTCAGGACACCAAAAGAGGTCTGTCTGTACCTTTAATGGCTCCCGTTCTGTCAGGTCCACTGAGCCGTCGCCCGTCTTGTATTTGCAGTCCTTGTCCCTCTGGTCAATGGTGGAGTATCCATCTAATGAGGTCAGAGAACAGCGGTCAGCTAATTCCTCTCAGTCCTCGATGCAAAATCATTGATAGTGGTTGTTTTAACCTGCGTGGAGTGACGGACTGAAAAGGTTTCTGCCCCGCGACAAGAGTGAGAGTGCCAGAAATTTGTTGGACACAGGACAGTAGACAAAACATGTCCCCACACAGAAGGTTTAATACAAACTATACGAGGAATCTGCAAGTGGTATTTGACCCTGTCTTCATTACTACGGGATGAACACTGCGTTCTTTCTTTTGTGAAGGAACAGGAGTTCAAACATTTTATCAACATTCATAACCTTGAAAACGACTCCTATCACAGCAAATATGTTAAGAGTTGCCAAAAATTATATTTAGAGGCATTGTGCTCACATTTGGTGGGGGAGATATATCCACTGATGGCAATGAGATTTATTAAGCAGAATCACTGTTGCAAGTCTTTTTTTTGTGTGAGATGCAACTCCTTAACAACCTCACAGCAACAGGAAAAAGTATCTTTGCAACACAAATGACTTGGTTCTGTTACAACTAACAACTTCAGACTATAGTAAAGCTATTGGAGAAATAATGCCATTCTTGATGTATTGTTTAACTATTGAATTCATACTAATTCAGTGTTGGTGTATTTCTCAAATGACAAATGATTTTTCTCCTTCTGTAAGGTCACATAAGCTTACACATTAAGTTATTGACTGCTTTTGAAGTTTACTCATGTTTAATATTTCAAACAGCAGAAAACTACAGTACATCATTGCAAGTTCTTCTTCACAGCTTCTAAGTGTTTATAAAACACTGCTGGGAGTCCTTCACTGTTCAAAGTCAATGTAGGAAGCTTCATACTAGAGACAAATCGATGCTCACACAGAGTGGAGAGGAGAATTCAGTGACCCTGCACTTTTCTAAACATATGCTTAAAGGCATTTAAACAAAGTTAAGTGTTGGAATTTGTAATATTCAAAATTTTGCCACCAGTGTTTTTACTGCAAATGAATATCGGCTCTAAATATCAGTTACCGGCCTCCTTGACTACTAACAAGTGGTATCAGCATTGGCCCTACATACATATTTTTAGTCCTTGTTTCACTTTCAGCACAATTCATAGGAAGGATTCTTAGATGTCTGACAAATATGGGCCCAGAGGCTCGGAGGACAACCAGCATGATAAGGCCTAAGAGGGTATCACAGGGTGAAAGGGTAAAACAAAACAAAACAACTAGTCTGTGGATATTCTTTATGGTTATAAGTCTTTGAAGATGTTTCACCTCTCATCCAGGAGCCCAAGAGAGCAACTGATGAAGCCTCTTGGATGAAAGGTGAAACGTCTTCAAAGACATATAACCAAGTCCAGTTGCGTTCGATTTAATTTGCCTTGAGATAACTGCAACAACAACTGAAAACACACCCAAGTTTCTTCTTCACAGCAAAAACACTTTTCTATCTATCATTTCCAAAAGTCACAACAGAAACAAAGTTGCAGTTCGATATTTTTAACAAAAAGATTACTTCAAAAAGCCGAAGAAATCTGCACTATGGTGCATTAGGAGCTCATTTACGTGGAGAACCACCCACATCTTTGAGCTTCTAATGAAGGCCCAGCTTTGTACAAACATCTTGTTAAAAGAGGGGTCTTGCATACAGCATCAAAGCTCTGTCTAAAGCCATCATACTGGTTTGAATTTTCAGATTAAAAATTATATCTTGGCAACGGATAAAGAACGAGTGGAGGAGAAGTCCAATCAAAGAAGATACTGTTGGACACTGGAGAGAGATTAGAGGGGAGCTAACTCCTCTTTGGCTAAGGACGATCATGCAGTCTGGCTCTTACCTGGACCAAGCTCATCCATAGGTATCATATCACCACTGCCACATTTCCTGGTGCCTGAAAAGCATTCATATGCCATTTGTACAAAAGAGGCACACACACAAACTGAGTCATTGAGCCAAAACTCTGCTGCTTTTCAGGGTAATGGTTCTCGGCCAGTGATTGAATAATGCAAACTGAGAGTGGGCAGGCATGAGTGCCGCGTTTTATGTGCATGTATGGATGCAAAAAAAAATGGGGGGGCACAAGGCCAAAAATCAGGACATTAAACTGCTGCTATGCTATTGACTCCTCTGTCAAAGAGATGTTTGTTGCTGGGCCAATGTACTGCACAAGTCCCCCACCCTCCCCCACAGATACTGCTGCTGTTACAGAAAACCTTTCCAAGTTTTTCTTTTTATTGTAGGTGGAGCTATATGCATTTACTTAAGAGTAGAGACATTTTTATTTACCTAATTGTATAATCTCTGACCTCATTACATTTTAAACCCACATTGAAAAAAAAGCAGCATCCAAAACAAACTTTTTGCATGCTGAAGGTTTTGGTTCAACAGCAGCAGTATATTGCTCAAAGCGCCATCCTCCATTTTATATTCTTTATTTTGGAGCACTATGAACGGTAGTATTGCAACACACCACAGCTTCACCACACAGAGGATGAGAGTAGTAATGTGGAAAGCACAGAGCTCCGATATAGCCATGAGAAAAAAAAAAAAAAAAACATGTCCTCAGCGAAGTGGACACACACGGTCAAAAGCTGTTTTCAGGTTAGTAAGTAGTAGAACCTGCTTTGAGGACTAGGTACAGAGGTGGGATAGGCAATAAAGCAATGAGCAATTTGTGTATTTTACGCTCATAAATGTGTTTGCAGGACCTGAACAGGGTCTCTTTAAGGATAAATCTAGTGACATTGTATATTTCTCTTTTAAATTCCCATTAAAAGGCCGAAACAATCAATGAACTTATCCTGCTAACAAGTATCTATATCTGTATATCTATATATGTATCTAGAGAGATATCTTAGTTGTCTCCATTTTCGGCCAACAACTATTTGAAACACCTCAATGAACACCATCATTGGGTGACATATTCCTTCATTATCATGATCACTGTAGTTCATTTGAGTCAGCCCCAGTCACAAAGAACTCTAGAGAAAAC
>JAOXYL010000086.1:4642199-4665793 GCA_028564955.1 Terapon puta
ATATACTGGCCTCATTTTTGAAAGGCATCTGCGATTAAATTAGTGTATGTGGTAAGTTTCTGCAGTATACTTGAGGATAGGGATGATTGAACTGTAAGTATTACTGGAGGCATGCATTGAAATCTGTGTATTGACAAGAGGTTGAGAAATTTTCATTCCATTTGCATTCAAGGGGTGCATCTTAATGTCAGGGATGAATGTAACCCGACCACAACAAAAGTCTGTCAATGCTGGGGATGACTCTTTCTGTTGCTCTTTCTGGTGCTATTTGTGCTGTGGCGAACCACTGTGAAAATTTCTTTTGCAAATAGGATTTGACCCGTGTCTGGTTCAGTTGATCTGAAACACGCAAGTGTCCTCATCCTAACCTGGAGGGAGAACATGTGATGGAGGCCTGTATTTCCTTTCTCTCCATAGCTCTCCCGACAGAATTGGGGCTGAGCGGAGCCAAAACAGAGTGCACTGCCAGGCTGCAAAGGCCGTTCAGCCCCCGGTCACCCCTTCAGACTGACAGGGTCCAGGAGTCAAAGCTTCATTTTCTCCTCTCGTACCCGGTTGGCCCCTGCCGCAGATTGGCATCTCTATGGGCAGCCCCAGGGCACAGCACATTAGCATACCCACACGGTGGTTTGGCCTTAGTTTGTTGGATGTTGACAAAGAGAGGCAGAGGGTGGCAACTGGCCCAACTCCTGGACAGCTACCCATCAGCTTTGGGTCACAAAGATGTCCTGGCGTGATTGGGGTGGTTTAAGAGGGGGGAGGTGGAATTGGGTAAAAAGACAGAGTGGACAGGCAGGGAGAGATATAGCTGAAGGCACAAGGAGAGGCACAGAGCCCTCCATCTCACCCAGCCTCCATCTTTCTTGCCATTTCACGACAGGGGGCCCTGCTCCAGCACCACCAAAAGTCTGTTCAATGAAAGCTTGTTTCCTACCATTTAGCACAATGGGACGCTTCTCAACAAGCTGCCTCTGCAGTGACAGGGGAATGCTTCCTCTTTCCTGTGTTGGTAGGCCAGCAAAGTCCTGCTGTGGGCTTTTAGTCCGGAGAGGACACGTCAACACCGGTGGCAAAAAACACACTGACAAACGGACACCAAATTGTCCGAAACGTCCAAGCCTCCTTCGACAAAATCCATCGGAAATGCTCAATTTTTCCCGCTACAACCCCTGAACTTTGGACAGAAACACAGAGCCAGTGGGCCTCTCGCTCCTGAACCACAGTTGTATTAGGTTTTCTGTGGTTCGCTCAAGAATGTGCCTCGCAGCTATCTGGCCTCTCTGTGGATCAGCAGAGGTAATGCTTTGGTTGTTTGTTTCCAATGTTCCTCCTGCTAATGTAATAGTGTTTCAGGGCCTGAGGTGAAGGTGTTAGTTTATATTAGAATCTCTGTCAGGTGGAGATATTATTTCCCTTTGGATGAAAAACATATTGACAAGATATGTCACTTTTCGAGTTGTGTGGACTATAAGAAAGACTTTAATAACAATTTGCCACTGCTCAGCAAATGGCTTTCAAACTTAATATCACTTTGTTTAGACACAGTTGTCAGATAGTACAGATTACTGGTCTGTGCACACAGCCTCACAGGGCACTTGTGAGGTAAAAGCTCTCTCTGCTGTATGCTATAAACCAAGTGCTGCTACTTCCATGTTTGGCACAGGTAAGAGCTGCACGTCATGGATCCAGGTGCTTTTAGTTGGAAATAATAACAAAATGGACTTGGACAGCTTAGGAAATGGAATTTCCATTTCCGAAGTTATATTTGGACCAGTCATGTGTACTCAAACCTGTATCATGATATGTGACAGCACTGTAAAAAAAAAAAAAAACACTGTAACCAAATAGTCAGTATTTATCTATCAATATTTAAAAGTGGAGATATAAAAGTATGGCTTACGAAAGATGACCTAGTGTGTATTCAATGTGCCGTGTTCACATTATGTTTTTATCTATTTATTAATTTTATCATCATTGCCTGTTTCTGACTTAAATATGATGTGAATACCATTTCTTTCAACATCGTAATTACAACTGTGGATCTTTACTCCAACATCAGCTGTATTATTTAGCTTTTGTGGAGTTTGGCCTCCAGTACTGCTGCTCAGACATGTTTCAGAACCGCTCATCATCAGCTTCACACTGCACGTCCGCGATTCCTCTGCTATATACCCACCAAGTGAAAAGTTAACTGGATGAATCCTTGTCGACATAATTGAAGGACATGTAGCAAGGTTAGGAGCTACTGTATATTGACCATAAACGTAAACTAGCAAGTGACATCATTCACAGCACTGCATTGGATAGTCACATACATGCAAGCATACATCATTTTGTACGGTGAGCATGACTTTTTATACCTCTCCGATAAGGTGAAAGAGTCATACAATTTTGTGTCAGAGAACAGTAAAGTGTTGTGCAATGGATCTTTTACTCAAACTGGACTTCTTGGATTTCATTTATGTCTCACCGGAAGCAACACTCCTCCACCACCGAAGCCCCCGCTGTTTTAATGCAAGAGTGAATTCTGTTTGAATGTCTGCGAGGACCGAATAGAAAGAAGCACAATAGTACCCCATTCAGGCTGTCACAGCGACTCAGATCAAACCTCTGTCTGTGGTCTATTTGAAAGTGCCAACACGTCTCAGGTGACCCACCGCTGGCCAGGGTCAGACGCAGGTCGGACAATATCGTGAGTTGTCAAATTATGTGAACCCTCACAGGTCACAAACATTGCAGTCTTTCCTACTGCTCCTATTGTTGCCTTACAGCCTGCCTCATTCTGCTGCACTGCCTACACGGTCAGACAACTCTGTCCTCTCCATGACTCCGCACACATAAGCGCACACATTGCAGATACTGTGTCTGGACTGTGCTATTATGTTGGCTGCAGATGGAGAACAGATACAGATGAGCCTGCTGCTGTGCTGAGAACATTTATTTTTTCTCACTGTCTCTCTTTTCTCTCTGTTCTTCTTTCCTTTCTCTCCCTTTCCCACTAGCTTTCTCTTCTTTTCTCTCAGCCTGTCTCTTTCATAACCTCCCCTATCTCCACCACAAACAGACAACGCAGCAGCCATGCCAAAACTGCTCTACCTACTGATGTAGACAATATGTAGAGATGAAAGAGTACATGATGGTAGTACTTGGGTTGCTATGGCAACTCCGTCTCCATCGCCACTAACAAATCTGTTCATTCGACATTCATGTGAGACGGTTGAGCAAGCAACAGCAAAATAAGGAAAAGGAACCAACTGATATATCAGTCTGCATATTAAAACAGCAATTTGGTCATTTAGGTGATGCACTTTATGTGCAGTGCAATCAAACTGGCATTTAAAGTAGCTTTAAATTGAGACCTCTCTCAACCTTACCTACAATTCCCATAATTCCACAGCAACTGACCAAAATGTTAGCCTGAGGGCTGCAATTAGTGTCCAAATCCTGCTTGTGCTGCGTGTAAGTTTGCATTTAGCAGCAACAGCTCCCTCAAACACTCAAGTGTCTTAGACTGGAGAGGCGTGCATATCTCCTTTTGAGAGTATTAACGTGTATGACTCTGTCTGTGTGTGTATGTGTGCACGTTTGTGAGAGTGGAGTGTGTTTCAGCATCACCTTGAGTGCCTGCTGTCTTTACCCAGGCAAGTCACGTCCCCACCCAGACACAAACGAAACCAGAAACTCAGGCAGCAAGCAAGAGCCAGTCACAGAGAAAGAGACAGAACGGAAGAAATAAAGAAAGAGAGAAAGAAAAAGATGAAGATAAAGACAGAGAGAGAGTGAGAGATGCAGAAGCGCACGGAGAAAAGCTGTAGGGGGCGGTGGACAACGTTTCCTTTCCACTTTCCCTTTTCCTTTTAGGTGCTCACCTGAGCCTGAAGGCGCTGAAAAACAAGCTTAAGTTGTCAGGGCGGTGCTGTGGTGTCACTGCAAATTGCAACATACAGTCAATTCCCAACATGCAGCGCGTACCTACGTCTGACAGGGAAATTGTGCATCAACATGGGAGAGGAGACGAGGAGGAGGAGGAAAGGGTGAACGGGGGGAGTGAACAGTAAAGAGGTGATCGACAGATAGTTGGGAATACGGTGGTGGTAAAGAGGGGAGAGGAAAAAGGGAGAGGAGGGGAAAAGTACGGCTGTGAGAAGAGGGAGATGAAGAGGAAGTGGAAAGCAAGGGACCAGGAAGTAAAGCATTAATATTGTGGGTGAGGGAGAGGAAAGGAAGGAGTAAAAGGAGTAAAAGGGGGGGGGTGAAGAGAGAGAGGTTAGTTGTGACTGGGTGGATTTGCGCTATCAGTGTTAAATAGTGGAAAGCTGTCTGCTTAATAGTCCACAGAGATGTACCGACCATGTCAGGGCAGCACGACAATAAGAGAGGTGAAAAAAAAGACCAAGAAAAAAAGAGACATCAACAATCTACTATAAGAAAAAGTGATGCACTGCAGCTCGAGCTAAATGACGTACTCTGCAGTTTGGGATGAGGTTTGGAGGTTGGGTGTCCAGCCTTCGGGAATAAGCCTACATAATCTGGTGTGTGTGTGTGTGTGTGTGTGTGTGTGTGTGTGTGTGTGTGTGTGTGTGTGTGTGTGTGTGTTGGGGGGGTTATAATAGAGATATAGCGGCTGGAATGAGAACTGAAGATAGAGGCCTTAGACTGAAGCAGATGTGGGGTAAAGGGGGTGTGGGCTGATCGGGGGCCTGGGCCGGCAGCCCGGATGATTGGAAGGAATACGGCTTAACCCACGCACGCAGACTAGAGCTGTGTCTGTTCCTCATGTTTTAGTTCAAACCTGCTGAAACAAGATGTCAATATTGGTATCATATGTGTGTCTCCTGTAAAGTGAATCTATAAAGAGCTGCTCTATGAACAGTAAGTGGAATCGAAGTGAATGACTTGTGATAGGACGTGATAAAAGTCTGGTTTGGGGTCACAGGGGGGATTTGTTGGTTTCTTTTTAGCTCGTTTTCTCCTCTTGGCTTAGCTGCTCTCCTGTTTTGTCTTCCTGTTGGTTATTTAGACAGCTTTCACCTGCGTCCATTTGTTTTTTCGTTGTTCCACCTGTGTTTCATCTACAGTATTTAAAGCCTCTACGCATCCATAGTACTGTACACACACCCACACAGGAGTCACTTATGTTGCCTAATTAGGCCTGTGGGCTGTGTGGGTATGTGCCGACTGACTGACACGCTGTTTGTTTTGTTTGCACCTGTTGGGGTGGAGAACCCTGCGCCATAATGATTGTTATTAGCACATGAAATTCTGTGATCTCAAGTAATTCCCACCATAGCTCCATCCAGTTCACTGCAACCTGCGTGGGCGTGCAGGATCTTTAAATTGCTCCGGCTGCTCAGTTTTCGCTTGGATCATTTCGCCAGCTCCAGTAAAGACGGAGTACTTTTGGAGGTAATCATTTCTGTAATTCAGCGACGATGGTAAACATCTACGCCTTCAAGTGACAAATTGAGGAAGACGAGGGGAGCTGCTGAGTGTTGGTGTGCACTGAACTTTACACCTCAGTATAACCAGACGAAGTAAGAGGAAATATACATAGCATGTTTTTGTTTTATTGTAGTTCTCCTTAAATACAGACTAATCAAAAGGGAAAAAACATCATGTGCCACAGCCCAATCAGAGGCCCCCTGAACAAGCGCCCTCTCTGTTTCTGCATCTGGAATGCGCGATGACGGCTGTGATGGTGTTTGACGGTGGAGGGATTTCCAGTGTCTGCATCGGTGTCAGTGCCCATCTTTCATTTAACGCTCCCTCCAGCTTTGCCAGCCCCCCCCCAACCCACCCCCATTGTGAAATGGCACACTGAAGTGTGATGGATGCTGTGGATTAACTCTCGCCTTGGAGGATGACAGTCTATGCTTTTCTCCCCCTACAGGCACGCAATGACACGCACGCACACACACACACACACCCACACACACACACAGGTAATATTCTCTCCCTCTCCTTGTCTCTCTCTCTCTCTCTCTCTCTCTCAGCAACACCCTGACAAACAACACCGCCGCTAATAGCCAGATAATACCACCCTCATGGTCAGAGTTTGACTGAACATTTGTGTGCGCAAATTAGTTTGTGTGTATGACTGTGTCTGTGCACAGCTGTATGAATCAGGATTTGCCTGTGCGTGCGTGCGTGTGTGTACTTATAAGAGTCAAATGAAAGGCAGGATGAGATGAGTTGCCCCCGCCGGCTTAAATGAACCCATCGTCGAATCAAACGCACATTAAAATCCAAAATACTTGTGATTATAGACCAGTCAAACAGATTGGCTGTGGATGCTGAAAAACTCCACCGCCCGAAAAGCGTTTCATGTCGCCCTCTTCCCACTCACTCTTCTCGCTCTCTTACATAAATAGAAGCTTACATCTTTCTCCTCAGACTGTTTATACCTCCCCTTCTCCTGCTCTCATCTTTCATGGCTGTTGTATCATCGCAAGGATACTGTTAAGGAAGTGAGACGTTGGCCTTTCCAGTGTGCCGCTTGCTTGCATGCAAAGGAGTGCAACAACTTTACGTCACATAGGAAATGAGCGTGAGTTAAAATCCCTGAAATGTATCACGCGTGCCTGATATTCCACGTAACTCTGACCGATTTTATGCTCAGACTAAAAACCCAGTGGAGGGACAGTTTGATTGGACGCCTGCCAGCTCTGAACTCCTCTCTGCTCCATCTGACCCTCGCCTTCGATTGGGTACAAGGACAGCAGTCCTCAGGGTGCATTTAGGCGCTCCTGTTTACAACAGTCTAGACTGTTTACGACCAATATTTCATTTACTGTTTACCAGTAGCAGGACAGTGGCGAATTCTGGAGGGGGGCGTTTTTCCCCTCGCTAAGCCTGTGTTGTAGCTCCAGCGATGCCAGTCAGCGTGCCATTAATCTGCTTTTAATTAGATTAAAGCGTCTCTCGCAGAAACAGGAAGCAGCGCTCTTGTGCCTCAAACGGGGCCAAACAAAGACTCCAATTGGCAAGTAAATCTCACTGCGCTTCCTCCTACTTCCCTGGAACCGCTCTTGTCTCATAATTATCACTTTGCTCCAACTGCTCAGGTTTTGGGGAGATGGGGGAGGCGAATGACATGGTTAATCATCTGATGTTGCCGGCTACTGTGGATTCCCGCCACTTTTTAGAACCCCACAGAGCCTCGTAGGAGGAGGAGCGCTGATCGGGGGCACTGAGTTTTTTGGGGGTGAGGAAAGTTTAAGAAACTTGAGAAACAGCTGATCACTGCTGTTGTGGTGGGTGGAAGAGCGGTTAACTTTATGCACTGCCACAGAGGAGGTGCAGGGAATTAGAGGCGCCCCACTATCCTTTGCCAAACACAGGTGGATAAACGCTGCCATGCATCAACACACACACAAACGCACATCCTAATCTGCGAGGACTTCATTCCGCTAATGATGTGTAGAGCAGCCACTCTCCACGAGACCTCCTAGGAATAGCATTATTATGCAAACCTCTTTGTACTTCCAACAAAACACAAGGTGGTCCCACTTAAATAAACCTCTCGTTCGCTCCCCTCATTTGTTTTTTACTCCTCCTCGCCTTATTATCGCTCCTTTTCATCACTGCTTGTGTGAAACGGCTCATGAGAGGATGTGGAGAGTTGAAAGAGGGGGGTGGCGGTGGTGGTGGTGGGGTAGGGGGTTGCAGTAGCTGAAATGTCAGCTGCAAGCCGCTGGCTATTCACATAATTAGCCCCTTTTCTGTGTTGTGCTTAGTTTTATTATCAACAACAAAGGAGGGACAGTGATTGGCACGTGAGGAGTGTCAGGCCAGCTGAGCAGGCTCAGTGCAGTCCCAACAGCTGCTGCTGCAGAGTGGGATTCAGGTTTAATCTCAGGTGAGGTGGTGAGGGATGGGTGAGTGGAACATTTGGCATCTGGGACAAGCTTTCAACATGTTGCCATACAGTATTAACACATGATGCCATACTTAACAGAAAGTTAAATGCATGTGGCAACACTGTTGCTGCACTGTGCTCTTAAATGAACCCATACACTGTCCAATTTTTTATTTTAAATGTCTTTCTAAACACAATTACTCTCATTCGGTGAGAAGCATTTGACCCTGCAGGTCTCTTGTATCCAGATGATATCTAGATGTGACAGAAGGCTCTTACACATACAGATGGACGATGTATTAAAGGAAAAACTTGAAAACTGTTATGGTGCGGGGATATTTGGTGGGGGCGGTGGCACCAGAAGCTGCTAAAACATGTCAATAACAGAACAGTTTAGCTAGCTAGCTAACAACTACGGTAACCATCATAAACCCAAACACATGGATGGGCAACAGTTAGATCAAAAGTTCTGGAGGCCATCATGAGAAGTCAACACTGGTCATTTAATGCTGCTCCATCACTCGCATAGATCATTGTGCAGTCTGTCGATGATCGCACTGATTGGGGATCAGATCAACCCAACATTACCCCACAGCGCCGCCTGCACGACCATGGGTTTCCACATCTCTGGAGCTGCATTCTTTAATGTGCAAGATGTATTAATTTCTGTTTAATTTAAGTATAATTTTAGCTGCTGGTACCACCGCGGTGAGACCCTGTAAAAAGCTAAATAGAACATATCTCATTTTAGTCTGTCACAAATGTTTTTTTTTTTTACATCAGACAGCTACACATAGAAAGAAAGTGAAAATGGAGTAATATAATGTTCTGCGCCTTGACTCTGAGGCATCAGTCGTCTCCTGCTGGGGCAACCCTGTGTAAAGTGGCTGTGCAGGAAACTGTAATTACACATTGAGAGTCTATGTGGAAATTCAAGAGGAGCATGTTTACGTCTGATGTTTTGCTGCTACGTTTCTGTTTATATTTATTTATCCTTCATTTAACTGGAAAGTCTCCTGGGACACAATATCTCCTTTTGGTTTCTGTTTGTTTATTTCCTGTTTAGCTTTGCCTCTGCATTTGAAGGTTATGACAGAAATGGAACTGAAATATAAAACCAATTAGTCACTCATCACACCTCGTGATACGCCGGCCTCCTTTTCTTAGAGGAGGATAGACTTCCCTCTGGACATGACAGCATCCAGTGAAATAAATGGCAGAGGCGTTGCAACACGCTGTATATTTGGCATAAGGAAGGTGCAATGCCGAGAGATATGTAATGACAAAGATATGGAGAGTGATACAAGGTGCCAGACAGTCTGGATCCAACCCTGCGTGGAGTGGACGCTACGTGTCAAGATAGCAGAGAGGCTGAGGGTGAGAAAGTACGTGTGAATGTGCACGAGCATGTGGCCGTACAAGCTTTTTGTTTGGGTGCGCGGGCTGCGTACGTGACGTTCCGTCTCTGCGTGTCCGGGCGCAGACGTTCCCGAGGCAGCCATCGTCATCTGGGGTCTCGCTTCGCTGTGAAATGTGACGGCAGGAAGTGAGGAAGGGGGAGGCGAGGAAGGGGACGCAACTGGAGCAAGTGAGCGGGGTGTTTATTCTGAACAAAGGGGTGAGTGATTCACCCAGGCGGTCAACAGGCTGCAAGCTAACAAGAACTCAGCAAGGTCAGGAGTCGGCGTTCACTATCCGGGTGTTAAATTCCACAGCCATGAAAACGGAGAGTGCCTACATCGGGCCGCTGCTGGGGATTCGTGATGGAGAGTAAATTATTCATGACGCTCTGCTATAACTTGGGTTGTAAAGTAGACACGGAACGGGCCAAAACTTTCCCTCCCATTGGAATAGTGTTACTCTGAAGCAGTCTTGGCAGCAGTTAATGACGCAAAGATGCTTTATCTTGAAAAATGGATCTTCTTGAACGTGTTTGCTCGCTGCTGCAGGACGTTCATCGTGCCTTTGGGCAAGACGATTGTTTTTCTTGCCGCGTCTTATGAGCCATAAAGATATTGCAGGGAGGGGATTAGAAGAATCTGATTCATGCCACACAGACATTAAGTGGAATATTTCTCCTCCATGTGCGGCGACAACAGCTGAGGCAAACAATGAAAGTGTGGCTCCGTTTTCCTTAATTCAATTGAGCCTGTGACTTTTCAGACTTCAAGAGCTGAGATGCATCAGAGACAGCGATGACTCCGATAGCAAGTCAGTGTTCATTATACTACAAATAGAGATCTCCAGTGGGATGATATCAAAGAGGGTTATACAATGCAGTACATAACAGCTTGCACTAGTGTTGTTTGTCAACGTTAAGGCCCCTCCGCAAATTAAATGCTCAGCTTGCAAGACAAAGTATTGAGGCGCGTTACACAGTTGTCGTCTTCGTAAACGCTGCCGTTTTCTCAATTGCTCGGTGTGTGTTTCCGAGGCGAGGGGAGCACAATAAATCTCGCCGGGATGGAGAGAGCGCTGAAGTGGCAGAGAGCGAGAGAAACGAGAATTAGTACGCCAGGCAGAAAAGAAAAGAGAGAGAGAGCGAGAGGGCAGGCTCGTGGAAAGCACTGATGCTTTTCAAACACAAGGCCTTTGTTGCTTCATCAGACTGCCCTTATTGTCACATATGACTAATTAGCACCACCTAATGCTGTTGTGATCAATCAGCCTCTCTGAAAACTACAAGCAGTTTGACAAAAAAGATTCATGATGGTGGGAGTAACCTCTGCCAGAGGAAACTGCGTTCACTCACAAAGTTTCCAATTATTTCCTCACATAAAAAATGTACTTGCGGGGAGCATGCTGGCTGAGAGGCAAAAGGTAAAAAGCAATCAGGAGTCCACCGGTTTGGATTTTTTAAACTGACAATGTGTGCATACTTTTGATTAACTACTATTCACTATAACAAAACATTATGGCTTATATATAAACTTACTGCAGTGAGGCGGGCGGCAGTAGCTCAGTCTAGGGATTTGGCTTGTGAACCTGAAGGTTGTCAGTTCTAGGCCCCCCACGGACGGGTCTACATGGAGGTGGACTGGTAGCTGGAGAGGTGCCGGTTCACCTCCTGAGCGCTGCCAAGGTCCCCTTGACCAAGATACCCAACCTGCAGCCCCCCCCCCCCTAACTCTGACATCTGTCCACCAGTTTGCATGTGCATGTGTGTATATTCCAATATATATGTATATGTATATGTAAAAAAGTACAACAGAGTGTAAATGTAAATTTCCCCATTGAGGGACAATAAAGGGTGTTCTTTTTCTTCTTCTAGAAAGGAAACGTTTTACACACAACTCACATTTGATTTTTATTTTAGTCATGCTAGCGGTCCTATATGTGTGCACTATGTTTTTCTTGTGGTTCAGCCAAACAGACTAACTTGTTGTCAGGAGGTCACTGTCATATTTTCTATTGCACACGTGTGTGTTTACAGATCCCCAAATGTAATATGTACAGATGCATGCGTGCATTTAGCGTCTACACGCAAATCAGCAGCCACATTGCCTCTGTATGATCAAAGCTTTTGTCGTGTTGATAAAAAATTTAGAGAATCATGGCACTGACGAATTTGCTGCAGTCAACAAATAGTCACCTTAACCCATCTGAAACAGCTTTTGTCTGTTCGTACAGCTAGGAAAAAGGCCAGAGTTGCTTTGCTCATCTGCCAAGGTCAAATGATCCCTGTCTTAGTTTCACTGGGATCTGGGAACTTGTGCTCATTTACTTTGGTCGCTGGATCTCATTGAAAACACACCCACATGCTCAGAGAGGATGTGAGGCTCTTTTTTTGTTCCTGCATCGTGACACCTCTCTGACAATACGGTGGTGAGACGAGAGAGCAGATGAGGAGGAAGAGACGAAGCCTGAATAAAAGGTAAAGGCTAATTAATTTGAGGCACAATGTTTCTCCCAGGACAGCCAAAGAGTGTTTCAGCACCTCCTCTTCAGTTTGGAGGATCCCTCAAAAGAAGCAAAACCATCTTTTTTTTTTCTCCCTCTCCTCTCCAGAGAAGTGGAGGCTAGTTCTGTACAAGTATACCCCCCACCACCTCCACACATACACACACACACACACACACACACACACACACACCCCTTCCCCTGACCTGACCTTTCTCCAATCTAAAGGTTTGTGCTGTGGTTTCAATTAACTGCTGGGAAAAACGTTTCATCATCTCAGGGGCTGCCGCGCTCACCGGCTCTTTAATGAAACGCGCCTTTTCACACTTCTTAATTACTTTTGTTACAGCCTGTCTCTTTTTCTTGCCTCTGTTCTGGTCGGCATGAATAATGCACCACCAGGAACTGCAGACGTCCCTGCTGATGCATGTGGCTGCAACAGGTCGCCCTTCTGGTGCAACTTCACAGACAAAATAACTCACTTATTCAATTAGGCCGGACAAAGTGGCCACATGATCAACTAGAGGGATGGATCACAACAACTGAGACTCCACTCAAGTTTACAAGGTGAAAGCAAACAGCATTGATTTTTTTTTTTAATCTACCAAACCGAGTTTTTAATAAGCGCAGAAGAACAGGCATTGATGTCAAATAATGAATAGATGTGTGCATTTATTGGCTCCGTCTGAGTGTGTGTCTTATACGCTTTCAACCTTCACTCATGCTCATATCGAACTTTTACTTTGAAAGTTACTCAGTTTCATAGCATCTGGGGCATCGAGCAAAACAAAATACTTTTTTTCAGCTCCTTCTAAAACTAAAAGAGCCCAATACTGGCTGGTGTATGGAGAAGAAAGCACAGTCAGTGGTGTTTAAGTCAGTTGTTGATGTAGTTATAAAAAAAGGTGTTGGTATTGGTAGGGGACAAGGTGTTAACCACAGCTTGGAGTCAAAGAGGATTAAAACATCGGAAAATACACTCATTTGAGAAAAAGCTTTTGTGCTGAGCGTAAGATAACAAGACTCCAAGAAGTCACTACAGAAATAGTCCAGACATAGTGACAAACCCACAGCCTCAGCTCTGCAGTTCCCCTCAGCTCTGAGTTTAAATGTCTTTCAGCTCATTGTTTTGGTTTTATTACAAATTTAATGTTTTGGTTCAGTCATGCTATCTGTTCCGGTAGGCGGCCAAAAAAATTATGCTCAGTCATCAATCACGACTGACTGCAAAAAGATTCATCACTGCCCACTGCCAGGTCCGGCTTGGTCGAGGCGTTGACCTCTCTCTGTCTGACATGAGATCAGGACCGGGATACACGTGTAATCTCCCGTATCTCCCTGAGCCATCGCCACCGAATGAGAGCCGCTCTCTCTATCGCTCTCTGCAAACTCTCCACAGATGACCAGGGGGGGCGGCGGCGGCGGCGGAGGGTGGTGTGCGTGCCTGCAAACATGCATTTTCATAGACAAACAAACAAGGCACCCAGATGACTTTTATGGCCTCGCAGTCGCCGGCTCTTTCACCTTTGATGTTTCCCGAGGAGGGAAAAGTGATAGATGTGCTTTAAAAGTCAGCGTGGGTTTTGCGCTGGTAATTAAGCTTATTATCCATGCACCTCACTGTTGTTATTCGCCTGTGTGTTGAGCTAATAAACGTCAAATATGATTTGTCTGTTGGCGAGCAAGGAAATGCCGAGCGCCTTCTCCAACGTGAACCCACACACACACACACACACATTTCAACTGTGTTTGACATTTAGGCCTATAACGATAATTGCTTTCTCTGGATTCAAAACTCCGAGGGGTGTTGTTAGCACATTGTGTAACGTAATCGCAGCACAATTGTGACCACTATAGATCCACAGTTGCAGCGTGCCAGCTTGGCTTTTGCCCACGAAAATCCAGTGAGTGGAAAATATTAATTATCATTCTCATTGCTCATCTGCTTTCCTTTACTTTAGGAGTGTTTAAAAAAAAGGCAAAATCGGCTTAACTTGGAAATGCACAGCAATTAATTGTGATCTAGTTTAATGAGAGCCCACTTTGCTGTGTTAATGTGGCTAATTACCAGTCAAACAGGAAGTGGTATTGACTTTGAGTGCCTGCCACTAGACATTGATGAAGGTACTGATGTGTAAATACCACATAAGGGTGTGTAACAAGTACAATCCAAATCCACAGACACCACTACACAGATGGACAGCCACACACACACACACCTTGCCACGGAGGAGCGTATTATACAGACTCACACACAAGCAAATACACATTCTATTACCGTCCAGATGCACTGATGTGTGCTGCATACTAATTTGCTTTTATGACTGTTAGAACTGCCTGTCGGTGCCAAAAAGCTAAGCAAAGAGAGAATGAGTGCACATACGCAGTTAGTCACACATGATTGCTAGAACCAGTTGCAGAGTCAGGGGACAAAGCTGCACTCTTCAATCCTCCACACGGCGAGCTTGCCAAGATACTTCTGTCATATAACACAGGAAAAATAAGGAAGGGACAGGAAACAGTTACTATTCTCCGAATATGGTCAATAAAAGCACCCTTCTCTGAATTCCTTGACCCAAGATGAGGACCTCCAACAGCCACTACATTCAACTTTTCATATAACAGCATCACACAACGTCTCTCTCTGTCCAAGCTGTGCTGCTGCCTCTTAACATTACAATACGTGTCCAAGGCTGCAGATTCTGCTCTGTTTATGCTGTGAGATGATAGGAATTTGACAGCCCTCAGAAAGTTTTCTATGCTGTTTATACCAAAGTCCACTGCTAACAATAAGAAAAACCTGGAAACAAGGGGAAACTGAAAACTAACTGTACCGACTGTACATCATATGTACTGATTGATTTAACATTTAATCCAAAAAAGGTAGCACATTTCCTCTAAAGATCAAGCTTTGGAAAATATTTGAAATATATAAAACAGAGATAAAGAGCTAATCCTTGCACTTGAAAAGCCAGAACCAGATAATCATTGTCATTTCTGCTTGAAAAATGACTCAAATAATTAACGGCTAATCAAAATAGTAGCTTAATTTCTGTCTATCTGTCTAATCAAATAATTGACTAATTGTCTCAGCTCTAATCTCAAATATTAAATGACATATACTGTGACTGAGGATTTTGCGCACATCACTCTCTCCCAGGCTCACCAAGGAATATAGCACAGCACAGAGCAACAGAAANNNGAAAAAACAATGGATGCCCTTTAGCTACAAACTTGGTAGAGCTCAGTATACAATAACAGCCTGCTCCTTTATTGCCTTTTGTGTCCCAGCGCTTTGTTGCTGTATTTCAACAAAAAGATGACTTACGGAGTTGATGTTCTCACAAGCTGCCGACCACTGACCGTCACAGTGAAGCCACAAAACGATCAAACAAAGCTAAATTACCGGAGCGCTCCTTTCTCTGTCAAAGGCCTCCTGCTCTTTTGTTGACCAACACGCCTGATCTGCCTCCGACCAAACAAGTCACACTCATGTCTTCGTCCATTTCCTCTGTCCTCTCCTGCAGGATGACATCTAAACGGGCTCATTTCGCACTTTCTTTTCTCATTCTGGGAGTGAAAGTGTCAACACGGGGACGTCTTGCCTGATGGACAAGTCCTACCTTTTGATGGCTCCGCGCGCTTCGGTAGATCCAACGTGTCGTAGTTTTTGTCATTCTCACCGTTTTTTCTGCCTGCGTAGAGGAGAGGAGGGAAGGCGGTGTCAGTGTCACAGCATGAGACAACTGGATTGTAAAGGACAATGTCGTTGACACCAGGGTTAGACCGGTACAGGTTTGGAAGGCTGACGAAAATGTGTTTAGACTGAAGCTGCATGTAGCTTGTAGTCAATGTAAATTAAGCCATTTTCGTGTTTTCAAGATAACAGCATTGTTTTCGTGGTACAAGAGCCTCTCCACCTCTCAACTGACATATCGGTCTAATCCAGGTCTACACACTCACCCACAAAAAAGCGTGAATGTTTGCACGTGTACAGATGACTACAAGCTAGAGGCGTGATATGTTCAGACACACCAGTTTGTCCACAAAGACGAACGGGCGAAAATGACTAGAAACATACAGTCTGAGTGGAAGAGCACACACACTCGCATACAACTGCACACGTCTTTCCACAATCACGCACATACACTTTCCCACTGTAACAGTAGCACTTCCTGAGCAGCAAACACCTTGAATAATGCAGTGGAGGAGGTGAAATGGAGTGGGGGCGGTGTGGGTGATGGCTGCTCGGTCGGCTAATGGTCATCTCACATGCACGTGAACATGCCCGTGGGACAGCACAGAGATACAGAGACAGACTGGCTGATTCCTCTGCTAGACAGAAGTGAAATTTCCAATCACTGCGGCTGCTTGCAGAAACAGTTTAAGCGGCATGAGTCAAGGTCAGAAGATATTTGGTCTTTAATGTGAAATTAGATATCAACTAGTCAGAGCCGTCTTCCTCTGGTATAATGTATATGATCACTTCCTTACAGAGAAATTATACTCGTTATAGTAACATCAATATTAATTGTTTGATATTGTTGCAAATTATTTTAATATAGGTCAGCAGAATATTTTGCAGTCAATGGATGTTTCATTATTCTACATGTCCACTTATTTGGAGAGACCAATATTACTCTAGTGGTACTAAAAATAATGCTGCAAGCAGCAGGTGATCAGCTGCAATATGTCCTTTTCTTTATCCATAAACTGAAAAACTTTAGAAATGCTGTGAGGAACATCGAATGCTTTAGACGGGGCCCGACTTTTGGATCTAGCTTCTTATTTAATTCACACACGAGAGAAGCGTTAATCCTCTCACAAAACTCAGAAAGCAAGAAAGCCAATATTTCCAAAAATGCATAACTATTACAACTTCTCCAAATACTGAAAAACTAATTCTTTGTTACAACAGAGAAAACCCTATTTGTTTTGTAGGGAACCCCCCCAAAATTTAATGAACAAAACGTGGCACGCAATCTTGGACGATGGAAGCTTTGATACAAATCTGTTTCGCTATCAACAGTCCAAAATCATTCAAAGCCTCCGTACACACACAGACAAACACAAACACTCACAGGGTCTGCAGCAGAGCTTGACATTTGTGCTCAAACACAACCAGAGGTGAGGAGCTTCACTTGGACACAGTTACTGTAACGACAGCCGCGTAATATGCAGCCTAAAAAGCCGAACACCTCAGTTCAATCACAGATTTAGACAAACCTGTTTCAGGGATAGATTTCAGGTTTTAATTTCCATTACTGACTAATTTGATTGGTCAAGCTCTACTTAACATCCTGACAGAGACTCATGGACTTACCTGTTTCATAATGTGCTCCCTTTACATTTCACCTATCTTAGAGGACCAAGAAACAACTAATACTAACAAACTGTGAAGACTGGGAGGAGTGGGGTCTATCGTGATAAAGGCAGGTGGGAGGGTATGGCGAGGGAAAGCATGTGGAATGAGTGAAACACCCCGATTTTCTGAAGTCCTTGGAACTTTCTCAGGTTTTCTGGAGGACACCCAAAAACTACTTCTAACGAACTATATTCTACAGCCGGGGGGAAGAAGGGGGAGGAGGTGGGGGAGGATGGAGAGGAGAGCTGAAGTGAGAAGGGCTGAAGGGGGACACTCACCTTGATTAAACCATTCCTCTATAGTTAGCCAAGGAAGCAGCAGCAATGCCAAAAAACACAAAGCAGGGAGAAGAGAGAGGCATGGTGAAAAAGACGTGTGCGCGCGTCAAAGGGCTGAGCAACAGATGCGAGCAGTTTTTTTTTTTTTTCACACACAGAAGTCATCTTTTACCGAACAGAGGAGGTGAGAGAGTGAATGGGGAGGAGGAAAAGGCCAACACAGAGAAACAAGGAGAGAGCAAAGAGAGAAAAACAGGAGGAAGTACTTTTGAGGTAGGAAAAAAAAGGTGAGATGGGAAGCCATTAACAGTCCATTGGTGCTCTCTGGGAAGCAGGTTCAAAGAGTCGGTATCAGTGGGATGGCTTTTTACAGAGAAAGGGAGAGATTGAGGGAAACAGTCAAAAAGCCAGAAACGTGCGGAGAAAAAAAGAGGGAAAAAAAGATTTCACGAAAAGCTAGTGAGACGAGGAGGAAAGAATGAAAAAACAGAGTGGACTTGGAAAGAAAGAAATCAGTTTCGACAGTCAGATAGGAGGACAGCGCGGTCACAGTAAAACATATACATGAGAACGGCAGTGCTTCATTAAAATCACAGCGTGGGAAGAACAGAAAAGTGCTGAGAGATGAAAATTAAAGCGGAGAATCTGACGGTTTATTAGCTAAAACAAAGCCGAAGCGCGTGTTGATCATAACGGTATACCTTACACTGAAAGGGACTGAAGGGGATGGCAGACGTTGCCTACTTAAGGTAACAAATTACCGAGCGCATTGCCGACAGTGCTGCTTAACTACCCGCCTCTATGCTCCTTTATGGCCGCGTTTAACACTTCTGTACGTGAGCCTTGTTCTGCTAAAGAACACCTTCAGGGTCTGCGGCAGCTAAACACATCTCATTATTCAATGCTTGTGTGTGTGTGCATGTGGGAAAGTATTCATGTGGTTAATTGGTGTATTTATAAATCTGTATACATGTAAGCTACCGCGCTGGTCTGACCCCTGAACCGAAGGATTCTCCGATGAGTCGTTAGATGTCAGGGGTCACTGGCTGGGAGTCACACCTCGTTGGCTGACTGATTAATGGTGGCCATTATTGTTGTACAGCAGGGAGATAACGGCGTCGTTTAGCTAACAGCCTGGGAGGATGCTGATTAAGACGTCCCTAACAACACGTGTGTACACGGCACATCTGTTAAAGAGAGTCAATAATGACAAAAAGCTCCTGACGCAGCAGACGGTGCCGCGATAGACGTCCATTACTGAAGTGGCTGAACACCAGCGTCTCATCATAGTGTAGTCTAGAGGTTATTGTGAGAGGGAGAGTGCCTCATCTTTAACGATCGCACAAACCAAACACTTGATCAGTTTCATGGTGCAGCAGCTTGTTTGCATGTAAAATTCAAAATGTGGATGAGTTTCTATTTAACATTTCAGAGAACTTGTGGCCTTCATGTGTTGTTTACCTGAGTTGGTTTAAGTGTCCCTGTAAGAGTAAGCGTTTTCTTTTCTTGCTGTTTTATGTATTTTTATGAGCATTTTAAATCCTGCACACAAACGAAATGCCATATAGCACAATAACGTTTAAATTAAGTTGGTAAATTGACTTAAAAAAACATATATTGACACATTTCAAGAGATTAAAATACAAACACCCCGATATTTATTTTCTGGTTCAATCACCATATGAGTAAACGCTCGAACTAATTTATGGAAAACCCTGTTTTCATGAGAATGCCAAGAGAGTAGATTTGTATTTGAAACCTCCAAAATATATAGTTTATATGCACATTAGATGTGACAGATTACTTCCCATTTTCTAACATGTTGTCATTGTCATTGGGGATTTGTATGAGCCCGACGCTCATCTAAAACCAACAATGAACTGAAATACAACAAAGAAGAGGAGGACGACAAAGGAAATAATGGTATCTCTGCAATCCAGCTGTTTGAATTTCTGCTCTGTTCTCTGCCTATTATTTCTACACCCTACAGATGTAGGAGAATGAGAGATAATTGAAAAAAAAAAGGTAAAAGGTGAAAACAACAATTATGAAAACACTGCATGCGGTTTCTTCTAATCTTTTAAGCAAAGACACAAGAAAAATATTCTTCTCTTTTATAAAACTTAGACTATGCAGAACTTTTATAATTAATCTGACTTTCCTAATATTATTAATTTTCTGATGGCGGCTGAGTCTCATCATCATCATATTTATCAGTCTCCCTGTTTCCTCCCTCTCACCTTTGGCTTTCTTGCCTCCGAAGCAGCCGGCATCATCCTTTTTCTTCCTCTGTGGTCCCGCTGAGCCCGGGGCCTGTAGTGCTGAGGGGTCCTGGAACTTTTCAGCCCCTGGCACCTCTTTGTGGACGTGGTAGGACAGATTCCTCATAATGCAAACACAATTCTCCACAGACTGTGGGGACAGAGAGAAGAAGTTATAGTTACATCCCTGTGTTACAAATGATCGTATGCACATTTTGCATGAGCCATGAGCCAAGTTTTCCCACCTTGTTGTCCATGTCTTTCTTCCCTACAGCTGACTGGAGAGCGTGCAGCAGGGCGTCCACTAATCCCTCGCATTCCCTCAGTCTGCGCCGAGCCTCAGCCCCGTCCGAGCTCACATTTCTTTTGGAAAAAAAGTCAGACACATACACGCGCCGTCAGTAAGAGGCATACAGAAGAGCATCGACCAGATGTAACTGTTGTCAGGACAAACTGTGCAGCTGCTCTGAACATGCTGTGAAACCTGCAGAAACAGGATTCACAATCCAGTCCTTCTGTAGCAGATGAAACTCTGACTTCTTCTAAGACTGTAGAGTACAGTATACTAAGGTCTGCATTTGAAGGTTTTTATCATTATCAAATATAAAATCTGATGAATTTTACAGACTGGATGCCAATGACTGTCAGGTGTATCACAGTTAAAAAACCCAATATCAGCAAACCGACATCAGTCTCGCAACAATATGTGATCTCTGGGTTCACATGTGACCCGCGGCCTTTATCCACACAGTCCGCCTCAACACTAAATGTAATAAAGCTCAACCGCTCTAGGAATAATGTTAAGAAAATTATTAATATAAATTTCATTCTTGCAACAAAAGAAAATGCCATCCACGTTACATCAGCCAGCGCCCTGAGCACAGCTCCTGTAAGAGCAGCAGAGCTGGTGCAGTCTTAGAGCGGCTGTCTGACTGACTGTGAAAGGCGAGGCTTTAAAGAGGGTTAAGGGATAGCTGGGGCTCCCCGCTCCTCACCAGGGACTTCATTTATGAGGGCTTCCAACCCACATAATCCCATTAGCCGACCCCCAGTTAGTCCTGTGGAAGAGTGGCAGCCTTGTGGAGGTAAGCAGAGCTGCTTTATAGTGCAGCGTGGACTGAAACACATCACATCCGGCCACTGCTACACGTAGATATTTTACTTTTATAGACGAACATATGACTGCAAATTTATATTGTGTTGTATCTGAATGTTATTAGAAACATATTTCTGTGCTGACTAATCAATAATCTACATGTCAGACTGGATGTACACCTCCACCTATTGACCTGAACAATGAGAAGAGTTCCAGACACACACACAACCACACCACCTGCCGTACATCTTGTCATCTTTTAAGCGCTTGTATGAGTATCTCTGTCATTTCTTTATGGAGTGAAGGCCCACAGACCCATCCTACAGTTTGTGCTAATTAAAACTAATCTTTGGTAGAGACCAGGCAGACAGCACCTGCCATCTGGACCCACTCATAAACCAAACCCATCCATCTCCAGCTGTCAGAAAATGGTCACCACCTCCCCTGTAAACGGATCCGGAGCAGCTCCCGCCTTGGATTTATTTGACAGGAGTGTGTTTCGGGGCAGACAGACAGAGGAGTTTTATTGTCAGCTGTTTCATTTCCAGGAGTCTTTCAGGGAACAGTTGTCTTGGCCGAAGGTTTATGGACGGTGCATGTGTCAGCGGGAAGGTGCTGTCGTCACTGGACAGGTTATCTGGTGCTGTAATATTTAGGTTTTAGTGGGGGTTACAGTCTATACTACAGGTACTGATTATTATATATCTATGCAGGAGTTTACTATCTGTCTTTGTGTTACTGCGCTCCCTCTCTCTGTGTAAGTGATTTTTTAATGCAATCGTCTATGTTAAAACCATAATAAGGTTGTGGGAAGCAAAACACTTTAGATTAGTAAAATCTAATCCTATATTCATATAGATCACTATCGACTAACAGGATCTCCGTTAACACCAAAAGCCATATGGCGAGTAGCTTTCAGAGACGTTTTTTACGTTATTTTGGCTGCCAAATTTGGTGGAAAATTCACACACTGAAAAGTTTCTCATCACTAACAGTACAGTATGATGACTAAAGTGGGTTTTCAGCCAGGCAAGCGGAACAGCTCCAGGGATAGCAGCGTCAGTCTGTCAGATGGTCTGTTGGGCCCCCACTTTGGTTCCCCCCCCGTTTTTACATCTACAATCATCATCAGATCAAAATAGCAGCAAAACCGCTAATGACATTTCCACCAGACTCAGCCATACAGTGTGCTAACATGTTACACTATGATTGTGACGATGGAAAACATTCATGTATACCTGCTGTATGTTTTAACTAGGAAAGTATAAGGTAATTAAACATTTGCTGTAAAAATGGGAGCTAATCTTGGCTCCACTGACTCATCCAAGAACATATTAATGGAAGCTGTTACAGATGGTTATACTGCATATTACGACAAATCATGTCTAAATCTCTTAATCCACAAAGTTAGATGGGGCAGTATGTACCCCATGCATGTGAATCACGCAAATATAAATCCTGCCCATTCAAGCCAATGTCACCAACACTGGTACATTTAACAGCAGAAAGATTTACTGCCAATGACCCTTTCAAATTTTGATGTTCAAGGTATACAGTGACAAAATACCAAAATATAATGACACTCCAGTTTTAAGAGTGTGTGCAGAAATGTAAGAGCTCTCCTCAGAAGCACAAGGTCTTTTATTATTAATCAGACAACAGTTAGCTCTGTGGGGAAAAAAAGTTTTTAGAGACTGTTGCTTTTTAATGTGCTGTGGTCTTGCCTTTCTTTTTTAATGGCAGGAAGAAAAAAAGGAGACCACAATATATCAGTGGCATTTTGAAAAGGCTCCCATTTTCAAAGCAGTCGGGCCATCATATTGTACATATATACCGTTTTGGTGACATTTTGCAAGTCAGGAGGATTTGGCCTTTTCTGGTCTCATTACGTCCGGACCAGTGACGGCTGGGAGGAGTGTTTTATTATTGGAGGCTAAAACAATAAGTAGGTGTGCATTTAGAGGTCGATCTGTGTCTGCACAGACGCTGACAGCCTGTCACTGTGCTCTGGATGTGTCTTTAGTGCGTCTGCTCTATCAGATGAAGTGTGGGTGTGAAGGTCACTCAGAGTCGTGTGGCCATCAGAGGACAATAGAGCAGCTGGGACGAATAGACTGGAGCAGGACGGACGGAGACTGATGGAGATGGATGGGAGACATGGCTGACCTCTGCCGTTGCCCCGCAAGGTCAATGACAACACCACGGGACCATATGCGTACCCTGAGGTTGGGTGTCCTTTGCATTTTATTGATTGATTTAATCTCTGACGCTGCCTATAGAATCTCAGAGAGAACCTAAGATCCGCTTAAAGCTTGTTCAAATCCTTTGTTACATTATCTGAGCATGAAAATACACTTGACTATGTTGAGAGACAAAAATGTAAGAAATGTAAGAAAAGCAAAGTAAATAATAATACTAGTAAAAAATAAAGCAAATGAAGCAAATCTGAATTCATTTTAGCTGCTGCAGTGTCCTGGTATATGCTGGCTCACTGTCATGAATTACTGAGACACCTGAATACAGCAAAGGCAACATTAATGTTATTGGCAACACCTGCAAGTTTCCTTCTATGACAGATGAAAATGTCTGAAACTGCGTTCATGTTTGGGAAATTGGGTTTGTGACAAAAAAAAAATCAGGAATGTTATTTCTAAACTGTCAATAAACACAAGTGGTGATTCTTTTTACTTAAAGGTAGCATGAACACCTAACAGCCTAATAAACCTAAAGCCATGCTAGTGGCTCTGTGAGGCCGCACTGAGCTAAAGGCTGATGTCTCAGTGCAGACATGCTGGAGATTAACAAGTGTAATGGTTCTTGTCTTTAATTAAAATCA
>JAOXYL010000086.1:4852478-4864549 GCA_028564955.1 Terapon puta
CACACCTGCACCCTGTCACCATCATGTTTACAGGAATGTAAATAACCAGGATTGTAATGATCCGTGTCAACACCGGATCAGAATATGATAAGAAAACAGCATATTATTGAGCATGTAAACACTCTCAGTGCTACTTTTTAATGATCGTTACAGTTAACGTGAAAATCTAGAAAAGGCGATGAAAAAGACATTTATATGTATCAACGTGTGAACACTGATCATTGCTTTTAATTATTTGGGTTTCCTAATAGGTCACGCTGAAAGCCTTTTTCCATCACATGCACTTCATACAGACCTCAGGCTGCACAGTCTGAGGTGGCTCTTTACATCCACCTGTACAAACTTTCGTTTCTCGTTTAGAGAAACCGACTCGACACTTTGTGTTTTAATATCTGAGCGTGTGTGGCTTCTTATCGGGTTAAAAATCAGCCACGGCCTCATTCAGTGAAGCCCTATAGGTGTTTGTCATGTTTCTTACCTCCTTACATTTACTCTCAGTCCCACTTCTCACTAAAACGTAGAGGGGGCTGCCATGTTGGTTCAACCACGTGCGCCGGTGACCTCTGAACTTCTTTAAAGTGACAGGCGTAAAAAAAAAAATCCTCCTCGATTCTTTATATCCATGTATGCACTACAATGTAACATTATTTATTTCCTCTCATTCATTCATCATAATTTCTGCTACTTATAACCGTTTCTATTGGGCCAAAGTGAAAAAATGTCCCTCTGTCAAATGTAATATATACTCTGCTGCTATACTCTTTATTTAATTAAATATTTAGAACGAATTTTATTTATTAAAAACACATGCTGCATCGGGAGTAAGATAAGTTATCTGCAGGAAAACCACGGCTCATTTTAATATTAAAAATGATCACACACGCTTACACACACATTTCTTTGTTGCGTGGCATGTTTGGGCAGAAATGTTCATAAAATGTTGCGGCTACGTTTCACGTGTAAGCGTTAGTTTGGTTTGTTTTTTTTGCAGTATATACACACAGCAAGTCCATAATCGATGCAGGTGATCGTGTGTGATTGACAGCCACAGGGAGGGAGAGGCGGTGCGCGCGCTGTCACAATGTGGGCGCGGGCACACGTAGGAAATTCGGCGCGCGAAAGCTGCAGCAGGAAGTGAGAGCGGCAGAAGCGGTTTGAATCTCCCAAAACTACTCCGTTAATCTGCAAACATCTACACTAATATGGCAGACCCGAAGGTGAGGTCACGCGTGTTGGGTCATCCAGCGCGCCGTGTTCGCTGTGAAGTCTGAATTAGGTGGCAGACGTGATGTTTAATGTGTGTCGTAGTCGGTCAAAGTTTGTGAAGGAAGCCGTGAGCCAGAAAAAAATGCCGACAATGATGTCCGTGTTTCGCGATGCTACAGCGGCTACGCCGTGTGTGTGTTTTGTTTTTAGACTGAAATCTCGAGAAGTAGCTAGAAGCTAGCTAGAAACACACAGGGAGTTATTTTAGCCTGTTTGCCGTTTGTTGAGAGTTGAACGTTGTCGAGCTGAAACTACTCTGAAGTGTGCGGCATGTTAACATTAGCCCCGCTTATTAGCTGCCTGAGGAGGCAGCGAGCACAACACTCCTGAATGACTGAACCAAACTAACGCAGTCAGTCATTTTAACAGTGTATTAAACAGCCTGTGTCTGGTCAAACACAGAGACACGAGAGTCAGTCGGGGGTCTCCTCTTTGTCTTCCAACAGTTGCTAACAGTAGTTGGCTAATGCTAGCTCTCACGGCGGGGCGCTACAGACTGACTGCGTTTTATCAGACTGTTTACTGAAACATGGTCACATTAAGAGGAGTGCCAATCATCCGAAAAATAATCTCAACTGAATTGCTGTTAAATTAAGTATGATTTTAGTTGGCGACACTCGCCGTCAGGAGAAAAACCTGAACATTAGCTCTCTAGCTAGCCTGCTAGCCAAAGGCCTCAATAACTAGCTAAGCAACTTAATAAGGAGTTGTGTCGGGAAACAAAGTTGAGAAACTGTTTAGAGGCGATAGTTAAGGAAAATTCAACCACGACAGAGCCAAGCGCTCACGACACCTTCCTCTCCATCAAATATAGTTACCTTATCAAATTAATTTAGCCTTTATTGCGCCATCGGTGTCAGTTGATGTGGCTTTGGAGTTAAAGCTAACCTGCCATGCTGCTAACTAATGAAGTTAAGTGTGATAAGCTGGAGCTGAGTTGAAGAGAGGACCCGGCAAATGATGCTGCACATCACCAAGTTATCTGCATGTGGCTCCTTTCAGTCTTTGTCCCACGTGTCATTAAGTTCCGACTTTACTTACTGTAAAGAAAATGCATGTTCGGTAACGTACATTTAATCTTACACAGTAAATGCAACTCCAAATAGAATTAAAGATGCTTGGCTCAGCAGCAGTGGTTTACTAAAGGCTTTGCCAGTTCCCCCTACAAAAGCTATACTTAACCAATGAGCTCTTAAATCCCTCCATTGAAGCGCTGGTCAGTTGTCAGAAGTCACTTTGTTCTAGTTGTAGAAAAAAAAAGGAGAGCGAAAGAGAAAACTAACAGGGGCCTGAACCACATGCCTGTTCACAAACCATGAACTTCTAACAGTGCTAAGTTTTTTTTCAGTTTGAGTTAACGCATGAACTGTTTTGTCCCTTTTAGGACCAGGAGGAACATGACACCACTGCAGATAGTGCGGAGGACTCTAATCATGACCCCCATTTTGAACCCATCGTCTCCCTCCCCGAGCAGGATGTGAAAACATTAGAAGAGGATGAGGAGGAACTCTTTAAGATGTAAGTCGTTCTGAAAGTCCACACTTTTATCTAAAGTACATTTTTCTGGCCTGTTTGATAGTCGTCTACATTAGCGTCTTCGCAAGGAGCAGTATCGTGTTAATAACATATAACATTGTTTTACAGGAGGGCTAAACTATATCGTTTCGCCTGTGAGAACGACCCACCAGAGTGGAAGGAGAGAGGGACTGGTGATGTCAAGCTGCTGAAACACAAAGAGAAGGGCACAATCCGTCTCCTGATGAGGAGAGACCGGACCTTAAAGATTTGTGCCAACCATCACAGTGAGTCGAGCTGACAAATATCGTTTCATTTCTGTAACCAAGAGAATAAAATTCACTGAACTGTAGGTGAGGCAGGAAGGGGGGGTAAACACAGGAAGTCTTGTCATTGCTCTGCAATCTGCAGGTTATCGGTGCAGTAAACCGGTGTTGACCACATCTGTGTTCTCACAAATTGAGAAGTTGTCTTTGATGTCTCAAACTATGTTCACTGGTTTAGCTTTGATCAATGTATTATGCATACTCAATATTTGCATTCCCCTAAACAAATACAGTGGTGGAGAAGGAAAGTAAAGACACTAAACGGGACTGTTTTTCCAAGTGTAATAAATATGGTCTGCAGGTTTTGGTTAAAAGAACAGGGAAAAAATCTGTTTATAGATGTGCTGCCACTACGTGTGACGGCCTCTTTCACTCTACATGCATATGTCACATCTAATTTCCTCGTGTCAACCTTGTCCTCCTCTTTCTGAACAGTTATCCCTACAATGGAGCTGAAGCCCAACGCTGGCAGTGACAGGGCATGGGTGTGGAACACACTAGCAGATTATGCTGACGAATGCCCCAAACCTGAACTCTTGGCAATACGCTTTTTAAATGCAGAAAGTAAGTATTTCTACATGCTTTTTAATATTAGCCTTCAAATGTTCCCAAAGCAACGTTTGATGTGGATTGTACAGTGACCACAAAAAAGTAAATGGTTATTCCCATTTTTCAGTTCAGAGGGATTAAACAGCATCCTCAGCCACCATACAACAGCACACTAACACTGTCTTCTGTTTACAGACGCTCAGAAGTTCAAGGTGAAATTTGATGAGTGCAAGGAGGAGGTCAGCAAAAATCTAGAGGGAACAGGTACATGAAACTTGAACTTTAGTCTTTTTCCCACTAAAGTATGTTATATTTGATGAAATACAGGTGAGATAAAGCACATTTATCAACAAATGTGGTTGTAGGTTTTTTTTTTTCCCCTGCAGGTCCTTGAAAATGTGAGTTGGTTAAGTCGTAATTCGTTTTACACAGTAATATGCTGATGTTATTCTCAGAGCCCCAGTACACTGTTCTACCTTGATTTGACTTGTTTTAAATTCAGTTCAGACGAGGGATAACGTCTTTTGACAAGTTTCATGAATATGCAGACACACTCTGTTCTGCGCTGCTCTCTCCAGCCTGGGACTTTTTCTGTCTGCTACATGACCGTGCAGAATGTAACACTTAGCTGGCTTTTTAAAAGGCTGGTGTCAGTTTGTTCTGCTACATTACAATTCAGATGGGACCTTTATGTAATTGTAGTCATGATAGAATAAACAGTTTGAGAACCTGAATCTAAAAAAACCTGCAGCAATATGTGTTCAAACAATCCTAGCTTTTTATTTGACTTTGTATTTCACTGTTTCTGCCACAGGCAACACTGATAGTGCAAACAAAGTGGCAGAGAAGCTGGAGGAACTCTCTGTAAAAGACAAGGCTTCAGAAGAAAAGGAGGAGGACAAAAAGGAGACTGAGAAGAAAGAAGATGAGAAAAAGGAGGTGAAGGCCGAGGGGAAGAATTGAAAACCAAGAACTTGCTTTGCTGATCTTCAATTTATCAGTTTTTCCTCTTTTTCTACAATAGACTCTAAATGAACTGAATTTGGACACTTGCATATTATTAGTTTTTTTTTATTATCTGTTTTGCCTCAAGATCACAAGTCCTTGATGCCACTGGGGGGAAAAAATACAAGATAGTGAATTTATGAAAAAAGAAGCCCTTCTCCTCCCACCCCTTTCCCTCTGCACCATGGAATGCCACGCTTTCCATCCATGTCATCTACAGTTCAATGTTTTGACAACTGTGAAAAGAGGCTTGTGATAGTGATAATTCCCACATTGGGGTATTTTTTGTTTTGTTATTCTGAAGCAGAGTTTGTTTGTAGGGGGAGAGGATAATGTAGCCTGCTTGTTAGCAGCACAGGGTCAGGGACCAGGCATTATGGAGGTGCATTAGAAAATCCCATGATGCATCTCAGTGGGCCTTCTCACCCTGTCCACTGTCATTGCTTCCACTGCTAGAAACAGCAAGTCAGGTGAAGACTTCTCAGTGGATGCCTTGTAGAAATAGTTTGTTCCTTCTTTGATCAGTTCTGTTGGGAACCGACTAGAAGAAGAACCCACTCCAGGCAGTTGAGGGGTATCGGTTGCACGCTGCAGATCGCAGTGTCCACTGATAGCTCACTGATGGGAGATCAGATGCACTTAGCTCAGCCTTTCATTTTTTTCCTTTTTTGTTTTAAATAATACCTGAAAACTGAAAAAGTCCAAAGTCAACGGTTCATCAGAGTTTGGTGCAGCTACGTGCCGACTTAAGTTCCTCATCAGGAAACGGAGTTTGTATTCTCTAGACATAACATTCCCAGACTTAAAGCATGTAGAGTATATGTAACAGAGTGTGCCCTATCTGATCTGTGTGCTCACCACCCTCTCCTTTTCTTTCCACTAATTGAGTTCTTAACCTTGCCTCTAAAGCGCATCTAAGTGCCAGTGCATCTGTAAATACATGTATATGGATGAAATGTTACTTCTCATTTGCACTCAAATGATTTGAAATGTTTCCTCCACCTTCGAATAAAAGCTGTCAAAGACCATGTTTGCATTCATAGAAAAGTCACTCGTTTTCTGTTAGTTATTAAGATGTGGAGTTGTAAATAATACGACTGTGTTTATAAAACAGGATTGTGTTGAGGGTTGTTGGAGTACAAACAAGATCTAGTGACTATTTCCAGCAGGGTTGAATTGCTTTTTCACTTGTAAAACAGATGAGATCTGTCCAGTAACAGCTGCAGCTGGAAGAAAGGAACTTTTTCAGTGTTGTGCAGGTGTTTCACAGTCTGTTCTGCTTTTTAAAATTAACAAGAATCATTCACTCAAAGAGTTGGAAACTTTATTTACTCTGCTCAGGGCATTGGGAAATATTTCCTCTTCACAAAAATAGGAACGCATGTACATTTATAGTATATTCTATATTTTATTACATACTGAATTTTCTATTTGAGTTCCAGAAAAACAAAAAATCAGCTTGTGGCTGATGGAACAGATTCATTGCGGACTGTCAGGAATGGTCCCTGACCTGCAGTGATGTCCATCCCCCCCCCCAAACCCCCTCCCCACCCCACCCCCCCCCCCAAAAAAAACACTGGACTAATGGCAGTCATCTTAGAGAGGAATGACATCGATAGTGTTTTGATATGTGGTCAAACAGGGGTCTACAAGTTGAGACGCTAACAGTTTATTAGTTGTTTAAATATGTTCCAGTTAGCTGACACTTCCCAATCATGTACCAAAAGGAAAGTAGCCCTGTATACCACAGCCTTACATCAGAAACACTTTAACAATTCAGAAATACACAACTTCAAATGAGTAACTTGTGTTACTTCACATTACTGTGTTCATGCTAAGGCAGCTGGGTGAGACCTTAAAAGGGAGACCACACTAGCCAGGAGGTTTAAACTACAGCGAGTTCACATCCAAACTTGTCAGAAAGCAAAAGTCTACCACAGCTTTTACACTCATCTCTGGAGAAATACATCTACAAGTCTACCTGAAATGGGAAGAATAAAACTTTTGCAAAAGTAATGTCATTTCATATTTACCCAAGATCATTGGATTCATTTATTACATTGGCCTTCCTTCCAGAACTTTCTGTAAAATGTTCAAATCTGAGTTGCTGTCACTGCCATTTGCTGCTTAGTACAAACGCTGATGTTTCAACCTGCCACATTTCACTGTGTGAAACATAGCTTTTCCCTTCAAAAGGCAACAATGGTTTAGTCTTTATGCAAATGTCAATGGACCAAATCTACAACTAATCGACAAATCTTATTGCCATGTAACTTCTGGCATGTGTTTTCATATCCACTTGGTAGAAAGTACAAATAAAACCTTCTTGCTTAAATATCATCAGTTTGTTTTTATGGTCAAAAGTAATACATGTATGTATGAGATTTTTTAACAGCAAAAAAAAAAAAAAAGATCAATTTGAACTCTTGTTAGCGGGTAATACTAGAGCTGTACCAGACAGCTGCTGCTGCAAATTTTGATATTTTCAGTCTTCCTGATGACACTGAAATTTCAAGGCAGCTTCTATTGAAAGCCCAGTCCTTGATATGTGCAGCCTGCATCATCAATTCAGTGGGAATCATTTGACTGTTATTAATCAGAGATTGTGAATTTAATATTTCACCTCAACACATCAAATACCTTGTAATTACATTTCATCATACTTTAATTACGTTTTTACACCGCAAAATAGAAGCTGTATTGGCTTTATGAATTTTTACCCATTATCATGAACTCATTTATTTACTGAACCTATAATTTATCAATGAAAAATTGCACTCAACATAAAAGATCCATTCCAGGCTTAATTATCTGTATAAAAAAGATGTATCAAACATAGCTTTTGAAAGGTTGGGTATATAAAAAGGAAACAAACTCATTAAAAAAAAAAACCTACAAAATAATGAATGGGCGGCCAGTTATCTTGACTTAACTACATGGGGCAATGGTTTGTTTCTCTACACTTTTCCATTCCTATGATAATTATACAAACATACTAAATATATTTTTAAATTTTTTTAGACAAAATATGAACAGAAAAGTTGTTTTGGTTGTGCGAGGCTGGGGTCGTTCTGAACGCAGTGAGAACCGTTGGGATGAGGTATTCTGATCTTCCAGAACGTTAATATGTCTGCCCAGCACTTGTGTCATGCTGAAATCACCTAACTGAACTTGACTCAAACAAACAGAAGCCTGTGATGGTTTACTGCACCTTCATGAGGGGAATAAAGTGAGCTAAGCTATATTCTAAAAATCTGCACTCAGCTGAGACAAAGAAGGAGACATTCATAACATATGAATTCATATCAACAAGCATCTCTACTGGTTGCATTCATTCCTGAGAAATTTCTCTTTGACAAAGACAGCGTTTAAATTTGTTTTACTCTGAATTATAAGCAAGCCATTCTCGTTGAATTTGGAATGCAACCACCAGACATGAAGTGATGACTTTCCCCTCCTTCACCAGCTTCTCATCACACTTCTCATGTCGCCTGCAGTTACACTTGGCACCAATCTAACTGATCTGCCTTCTGTCAGTTCCCAAAGCTGAACAACTTCACCAGATATGCTGGAGATGACACGAACAGTACAAGTTAATGTGAAGCACCTTGACTTCTTGAGGTCAACTGACCCCGGAAAGGACATTAATGATGTCACAGAGGTCCATATGTGAGGAAGTCAGTGTTTGGATCACCTCTGGTGTTTTTGTTCAGCCTTCAGTGCTTGTTAGAGCAAAGTTTGTGTGTGACATTTGGAACAACATACGCTTCATGACCATAGCGGAGAGAACAGTAATAACATTGACGCCCTGTTTGACGGTCCACTCTTACGACCAAGATGATGAGCCACAAAATGTTTTCGACAAGACACCCCTCACACATACAGCCTGCAGCGGTATCAACTGACAACCAAGCCCTCCCCCACAAACACTCTCCGGCATTTGGCTAGACAAACCCACACAAGAGCAGACAGATCCTCTGATTGGACAATGACTCCAAAACAGGAAATGCTATGTGCCCCTGACTGGCCGTTATCTAGATTCCACAAAAATAACAGAGAAAAGAGAATCTCTTTGTAGCAGGGTGGCTGTTGTCGTTGGAGGTGGATGCCGTGTCCCTGCTCACACCGATATCTCATATGTGGTGCCTCCTACACCTGTCACCTTTTTGACGTTATTGTGGCGAGTGGGGCTGAGGGTGGTACCCTGGGCACTGGGGTGGCAGTCCATCTGCCCATTAACTTTCATGGCCTCTCTGAGTGGAAAGAGAGAGAGAAAATTGATTCAACACAGAGGGCTAAAGACATTCAATATAAAACTAATAAAAACGGCTGTGGCAGCATGCACATCAGTGGTCCGGAGCATGACATTTTAAGTGCCAAAAACAGAACAGCAAGGTGGGTGACTGCTGTACTTGTTAGCAAAGCAAAAGACTTGCAAATGTTAGACAAGAAGGTAAAAAGCATGCAAAGTAAATAAGAAATGAGGAGTCACACAACTTTATTCATCTGACATTTGTGAAATAATACAAAAGCAGATATTTTGCTAGAAAGGCAAACATATAAATCATAACAGAACATGAAAGAATTCACCAGACAGCACTTAATATGAATAGATGGACAAATACCATTCACAAATTCTACATGTTGCCTTAGTTAGGACTAGTACACAAGTGCCCATGAATTGCTGGCTGTGTCCAGCAGAGGGAGCAAGCTTTCCAGTGGGAACACACTCAATTCCCGCTAGTCCCCACTGGCTCAGTACAATGCATGCAGTCCCACAAGGGTAGCGTTAGGATTCATACCTTGGGCCCCCCAGACGAGGTGAGTCTGTCCTCTCATGGGCACTGATGTAGGAGAGTTTTTGGTGGGAGTAGGAGGGGGATCGGGGCATAGCAGGGGAGTGGGGCTGATGGGCTGGGGAGCGATAGGGGCCCTCAGGGCCAGTGGGCCTGCTGTGGCTGCTGTTGGTACTACTGTGGTCTGTGTGCAGGGAGGTGGATGAAGTCCTAGGGGCACGGCCAAGCGTGGAGCCAGCATGGCGCAACACTGGGGTTCGTTGGCCATAACTTATAAGCCCGACCCCCATCAGGTTGTCCCTGGAGCCTCCATAGGCAGGGGGTGTTGGGCCTCTGGAGCCTGGGCCACGAGGCCCATCTGGGTAGCAAGCATTGGAGGGTATGCCATAACCCCCGTCAAACACGCCAGAGTCCTGGGCATAGATATGGGTCTGGGAGCGCCCATGCCGTATCTGCCGCTTCTCCCTCTCCTCCATCTCCTTTCGCTCTTGGATGGATGCCATGATGGTCTGGGAGAGGTTGTCATAGCGCACTGGGGAAGGGTCCCTGTCCCTGGAGTGTGGGGATTGCCTGCCCCTGGGGGCCATCACTGGACTGTAGGTGGGGGCGACCTGCTGCCTCTGCATTTCAGGTTCCCGGATGTGGCACATTTTGGTGGGCAGGTAGGGCGAGTGGAACCCCATGGAGGGCATACCGCGATGGGCCATGCACTCACTGGCAGTGGCTGGGGAGATGCTGGGGTTGAGCAGGCTGTCATAAGAAAGGCTGCCATTACGGTTGGAGAGTGTGTTGGGCGAGAAGACACTCTTGTAGGGGGTGGACGTGACGGTTTTTGGCTGTAGGGCTGGCAGCTGGCCCTTCTCTGGTCGGCGGTGACCCTGCTTCAGGCTGAGAGAGCGGGAGTTGATGGGGTCAGAGTCCAGCTGGAGGGGAGAGGACTGAAAGGTGCGGTGGAGGGGGGCATTGGTGTACTCGGGCAGGTCCAGGTTTGGCTCGGATCGGTAATCATGACCACGGACACCCTCCTCCAAGATAGCCGAGGCCTTCCGGTCATCTGGCATGACAATCTAAGGAGGAAAAAACAGACTAAATCTCTGTGGAAATGTGAATGAAGTCCTCATCTACCAAACATAATAAACGATATCACAATACCACATTAAGAACAGACCTTATGTATAAGTACCAGAGAAAACATGTCTTACCTTTTCTCCAGCGGTGTGGTAATGAACTTTAGGCATGGTGCCAAAGGACGGCCTGAATTTGTACATAGCTGGAGTGGAAGGGTGGGTCTTGCCAGAAAGAGAACTCTCTGTAACACACACAAAGAAAGAGGACCAGAGTTAACACTCAGGAGAAAATAGAATTGACACTGTTATACCAGCTCTGAAAATCCAGACCTTAGAGCTGAATTACATCATCACAGTTTAAAGGCTGATAAAAATCTTGTAACACACACCACCACTATTTCTACAGAATGAAAATGAATTAGAGCAGATGGATAGTCAGATGGCAAGAGTCCATTCTGCAAGTGAAATGTGACACATTTTAACCCTGCAACAGACAGCTGTCCATACTTGACGAACCATGCTTCCAAAGCGTGACACCCAAGGTGAACGCTGCTGTTCCTGTGCTGTGGTGTTTGTGAGCGATACACAAAGAACTCCCACTTCAACAAATGATGAGAACCTTTTAAAAAAGGAAGCGATCTAGTCAGACTTACTGCAGTACCTTAAAGTGCCACCAGGCAGTGGTAGTGCTCCATGGAGTGGCCAAAAGTGTTCACTCCCTGACAAAATGCACCATGACACTGGAGATTGTCTGGAGGGAACCTGCTGTCGTAGGCTTACCCTATATGTTACCAAACACTTAATTCTACTCATCAAACACATTACCACTGGCTGACATCCTTAGTGGTAAAATCACAACCCCAATAGGAAGTGGCATAGTTCCTCACTGACACAGATGACTTCAATTAGCAGTCAGTCATTTTTCAGTCCTGATTCTACACCATGTTCCTCTCCCATCCCTCCATTTGGCAGAGCTCTGTTGCTACACACCACCAGCAATAAGGAGGTGATTCATGTTGCAATGATTCACTCTGAAATCTCTCCATTGTATCACAAATCTGGTGCTGATTCAGTGAGCAGGGTTCGCCTCCTGGCTACAAATCACGGTTGTTCTCCGGTCCGGCATAAAAAAGGCCATTGACCTGCCACTGAGACAGACATTTATCACGCTAAACTAGCGCCAAGTCACACAATAGGACACTGGTGATGTACGGAGGGAGTTTGGGGAATTGCTGTTTGGTGCAGCCCTGACAGGAAAGAGAAATGGGATTGATGATGACTGACAGGACAGAGAGAGGGCAGTTGCATGTGAACACTTTGTCGAGAGGCTGTGTTGCAGTGTTTCTTACCTTCACTGGAGGTCATCTGGTTTTTCAGCTGGTTGTACCTGTCAGCTTTGGGTGGAAGCGGCGGCTGGGTTTCTTTCTCGTCCAGGCCATCCAGACTGTTTGGATTGGACTGCAGGGAGGAAAGCAGGGTGTCAAAAGCATCCAGAACAGGTGGGGGAACAGCAGATGAAATAGAGAAGAGCATGTGTTAGTCTTAGG
>JAOXYL010000086.1:4930652-4943367 GCA_028564955.1 Terapon puta
ATCTTCTATCTTTTAAGAAATTAGTGTGTCCTTACCCTCCAAATAGTCAATTATCTTCTGCTTCACTTCTTGGGTTTTATTTTTTCTGCTACAAATAACCTGTGAAGATGGAGAAGAAGAACAACAGTTGGGGATAAATGTACACCTGGCAACATTCAACTGTTGCCGGCTTAGCTGGGGAAAGAATTTGCTCATGCTCATCTATGTTTAGCCTTCAATGTGCAGTCGGTGATTGTTGCCAAAAGATTTAAAAAGCAAGCTGAAAGGTCACAGCTTCAAAACCTGAGTAAGCATAACTGCAGCTCCCTCGGCAGCTACTGGCAGAACGTCAGCGCTCAGCAGTGAGGTACAGGCCAAAGTATATGTACATGTAGAATTTAATGAACACTTTCTGTGTGATAGCAATGGCAACGCAGGCTGTGTTGAGGGTTTTCTTTCTCAATGTGCATGTTACGAAATCAAACAAAGGTTAAGAGTAAAACTACTTACATCACAAGGCCTCTGGCCATCCTTGTTCTTACAGTTCTTGTCGACGTCAGGATGCGAGCACAGGACATTGACCACGTCTGGGCATCCAAACTTACAGGCAAAGTGGAGTGGTGTTTCAAAGCCCTGGATTATACACACAAACAGAGCAAGACGACATATGAACACAGCCCATCACTCACTTTTTAAAGCCACACTAATGTGATCTGGATTAGCCGGGGTGGTAGATGATCTTACAGCCTTATCTGGTGTGTTGAGGTAAAGATCTACAATGTAGCGGATACGTTTCTGCAGCATAACGTCCTGATCATCCGGGTACATGAGGCGCATGAACTCTGGGTTTTCCAAGGTGTTCAGCAGCAGCTGGGCGATCCCTGCCTGGTTCTCCTTGGCTGCCACGTGCATTACGTTGTACCGGCAGCCCTCCTAACCAGACAAAACAGTGGAACAACTGTATGGATCAGGACATAATCCTCTTTAATCTGCTGTCAACAGGAAAGAATGCTTCATTTTGTCCAAAAGCAGCATGTGACCTCAACTTGACCTGCTGAAGTTGGGGATTTATCACTCCGCATCTATTTCATTTGACAACTAGGCCTTCAGACACAGTAGTTGCTATTTATAATATGGCCACATCAAATGAGCAGAAATGCAAACTTCTAAAAACTGATTTAATACTTCGAATTGACGACAAACTAAAAAGAAAACACACACACACACCAAGTCATATTTTTGTCTTCGTTCTAGCACCTGCAAGCTCGACAAGGGCATTAGCTGAAAGGTTGGCGCTGATGTGAAAAGGCGCTTATGTATCAACAAATGACAACAGTCCAAGTAAGGATATGCATCTCTATTAATAGCAAAGTGTTTCCACACAGTTTGAGAAATCACAACAGCGCTGCCGCAGCGAGCACAAACAAGGCCGCCTCCAAATTTGCTTACAGGTTTTATTTATCCTGCCTTTCAGGAAACGGGTTCACACACTTGCGATTTCAAAAGGAAAAAGCCAATCTGAGACACCAAGGGACAAACTTTCCTCACCTGCACAATAGTGGGATTGTCCCCTGAGCCAATGAGATAGCGCGGGTTGCTCAACACCAGTTCGCTGAAGGCCACCTCGTCGCCCTTCTCCACCGCTTTCCTCAGTTTGGAGGTCAGGTCCTGCGTGCGTGGGCTCTTGAAACTGTTGGCCCGCTCCCGGTTGATGGTATCAACTTCATCTGCTGTGAGGAGGGAGCAGAGAAAGGAAATAATTCACTGGGCAACACATGTTTTATCTACAGCCATAGCATTATTCCTTCATTAACAGAGAGCATTTTCTAGACTGTTCACTTCTGTTTGACCCTGCTGCTCTCTGCTGGCCTCCTATGTGACCCAACAGATCAGCGCGTTGTACCTTGAAGAAAGCTCCATTGAACATCTACTCAGCTGTATATCAGTGAGTATCGATCGAGGCGGTTTTGTGTGTTTGTTTTTTTTAAATCAGAGAAGTCTCTCGCGTCACATTTACTCACCTTTACTGATGACCAGGCCTGGTTTGACTGGAGATACACAAGGTGCAGATTTGCTGGGAGAGGGGAAATAGTCACAGATCCCCTTAGCGAACCTCTCAGCATCCTCGCGGTTGGGAAAGGCTTTGAAGCGGGCTCCCTTCATCATCTTTACAGCTTGAAGGGCATCTTTCTTATCTGTGTATACGTGTGCTCTCTCTACAAATAAAAAAAAAACATTGAAGATCAACTTTTTATTTTATCCATTTCATCTTAATTTTTTCTTTTTTAGATAAAAGTCTGCCTGATTTCATTTACTGCCATTTGTTAATGTGGATTCCTAACTGGTGGTTGAAGGATATTTTGCATTATTCGCTTACTGTGTCACTGCGTTTGCAGTTGCAGTAAAAGCCCGCTCTGAAAGATTAACGTTACCATTGATTTCTGCGGTAGCGTAAAATTAATTTAAATCAATACTCTGTTCCAGAGAGACCAGGCAGTCCTGCTGTTCACCATCAAAGAAATAACAACAAATGTTTTCATCCACTTAACAAACAAATGTGGACATCAGAGTACATCAGCATCGAGTACTCCTGAACAAATATGGAAACTGCACCACACAGCAGGTATCAAGCACAAACAAACAAGCAATGTGATAATCTTTTAACGCGGACTTTGGCCTCAAGTCAGTATAAAGTCAAGTCAAAATACCTACCAATGAAAAGAGTGCTGAGACATTTAAGGAAAGTTAAAGACATTATACATTTAAACTAAAGTGTTGATGATTTTTTTTTTACTGTATAATATATAACAGACATATTTGTGATGCATATATTCATCCTGCTTTTATGCCAGCAACAGTTCTTTCTGAAGTTTTTTTACTGCAACATTTCTGCCGTTACTTGAATCAAAATGAGGACAGTGTGATAACAACATACAGTTAACTCTGTCTTTTGACCACAAAGTAAACACATTTGTGCTTTAGATTGATGATCTTTATATTGCTTACTTTCTTCTCACAGTGATAAACCTCATTGTTGAAGGATGCTGGACTAACAACTACATTTGAAGCCTTATCATGGACTAAAAAGATATTTTGTTCTAAATTCATCTCAACTTTCTACAATTCCCAAATTTTGGACCTGGTAAATAACCCTGAACTGCGAGGGAACGTAAGCAAACCATCAATATGTAACACTGAAGTCTGAATAACACCACACAAATGAACAAGCTGAGTCTCTTACCATTTCTGGTCAAAACCTCCTCCCACAGTGGACATACTCCGTAATAAAAGGTTGGAGACACTTGTGTCGGCTTTGAAGGGGTTTCTGTTTTGGACTTAGAGTTACTTCCTTCAGCAGAGCTGTTTGAAGTTGCCTTTAAAGAGATCTCCTCTTCCTCAGGAGGGTTGAGACCCACACCGTAGCCAAAGTCCAGCTCCTCACCGGCGGCCTCGGTGGGGTTGCTGCTTGTTGCAGCGGTGGATGGCGCCGCTGCTGAGGTGGCACATGACACAGGTTTGGCATGATCGGTAACGGAGGCCGCGTTGCCCAAGACGGCTGCTGAAGAGTTGCTGTCTGCTTCGGCCGCGCTGCTCTCCGGCCCGGCCAGGACTCGGGCGAGCTTCCTCTCAAAGGTGGCTCGAGTGGTGGCTGTGATGGGGCCGCACTTGACGTCTGCTCGGGCAAACTCCTCGCGCAGTTCATCAGCACTCAGCCCCCTCAGCCTGCTCAGAACCGCCTCCATGCTTCAGCTCCCTAAAACACACAGCACAACACACTTCAGATACAGACACTGTGGAGACAATAACAAGCACCAGTCTCTTTTTAGTGTTAGAGGTTATGTCCACTAAATATCAAGAATGTCAAGAATATCAATACTTAGTTAAGCTGTTTGACATAAAACTATTAAATTTGACAGTTTTTCAGTCAAATTTACAAAATAATTTCTTCTAAACTTGTGAATTCCATATAAAATATGACAGTTTTTACTTACTCCATTACTTACAAATAATGGAAATAAGGAAAAAATGGGTTTTTACTTCTTGTCGTTGAACAGGACAAACACATTACTTTATTTAGTTTAATATTGTGTTAAAACTAACTGGCAAAGTGATTTCAGTAGCTTTTAACCTTGCACTATATCACTCAGAATGAGCAGTAGAACAGCCTGCACCTGCTGTGTGCACATTAATATAAAATGCCATCCAACTTGTCATACTCTAACAAGCTGCTACACCTTGTAATAATGATTATATACAATACAGACCCACTTCAGTAAGTAAACCCTTCGCTAATTTCAGATGGGTGACGAACAGCTCGTGTGGAATTTTACGAATAAAAGTCTCTCTAATGCACTAAAGAGGTCCTATTGACGTTTTTAAAGTCATTATTAATAATCCCAATGTGTTATATCTCTCCACAGCCAGCCCCACTGAGGTTGGATTAGCATCTGCTAGCTCGCTTGCTAACCAACAAGTCAGCCTTATCAGCCGGGGAGTGAGTCTGGCACGGCCCGCGTGGAGGAAACCGCTCACATCAAACCTCATGCTGACTGAATAAAAGCACAAAACCCGGGGCTGGAGTGTTAACGAAGACACAGGGACAGAAAACTGGACAAACTGTGGGAACATTAGTCGGTTCATTCGCACGCTGTCACGCCCAAGTGTGTCATCCGAGGAGGGTTTTCAAGCAAATTTGATGCGTCTTCGTGGTGATGTTGGCGATAAAAATCAGTGTGCGTGATGACATCTAGTAACAAACGTATCAGCCTACTTACCGAGGGACATTTTTAATGGCTGTACGCGGAGCAGTGTGAAGCCGCTGTTAGTTTTGCACAGATAAAGTGTTGGACAGACACAAAGCTGGAGACGGTCTGGAACAGTCTCATTGTTTACAACATGTTCTGCGCATGCTCAGTTTCAAGGCAGGGCGCGCGCTGCATTGATGGACTGTGGGAAATATCCAAGCTGATGGGATTGAAGGCGTCAGCAAAGCATCACATTTCTGTGTCATAAAACACCAAGCAGAGATAAACTACAATCTGGTAAGATGCTTATACAGTGACCAGAAAGTCCTTATGTCTAGCAAACTGTGCACCTGTTTAATTTTTATCTATTAAGCTCCAATAAATAGAAAACTCTTTTAAACATCTGTTGCCATATCACTTCAAAAGCAGTAAGGAAAGTTGTTGTGCCTTGATATGACAGAGACATTTATTCTCACATAACTGAGTTATAGATACTGAACTTCCTTCTGCCACGGAAACCCTTACTAATTCACGCTTTTAACCACAAGACTTTCACAGGATACGGACATCAGGGCACATCACTGATCCAAGATATGAAACGACAGATCAATGCAGGCCCATCTCACAACCGGCTGGATCTCTGCACAAAATTTAGCAAGACTGTAGTTAAAACGCCAATTGTTAACACCACCCACAGAGTGTCCTTATTTCAAACTAAATGTGTTTCTATGCATGTACATTTAGAGCGTGATAAAAACCGGGAGGAAGTCCTTGTATTTGTTCACGAGCCAATAAATCTAATTCTGAGACAGAAAGCTGCTTAATTTTGTACTCTGAGTCCGTCTCTGATATTTACGAGCTTCCCCCGGGGTGTGAACGCAGCACCATGCTCTTCATAGCAGACGTGACAAATCTAACAAAACTACAAACTAGTGAACTCGTGTCCGGGCCTCCGGGTCTAACAACACATTTGCCTGATAAAAATAAATAAAAACCACGAGTTAGTGTGAATGTAAAATCTGTATGAACACTACAATACATAATATTCGCGCTGATACAAAGGTGCATGTCTGCAGGCCAGCCAACTTGATAAGGAAACAGCGGGACGATCCTCAAAATATTCATATAACTGCGGAAATAAAACACAAGCCACGCTACATGCACAGATCACGGTCTGTTAAAGCCTAAAGGAAAGATGTTAGCTACAACACCCTTTGTAGGAAGCGGGGTTTGACATGAATGCTAACAGCCATTAGCCACATAGCAGCTAATCAGTCTCTCCGCCGGTCAGCAGGAGACATGAATACATACGGTAATAACACACAGTTATTGTACTGTCACCGTACACACGACCGTAAATACACACCACATGTATCTGTAGTGTGTCTAATATCGTAGTTTTAATAAGGCCGTGCCCACCTCCTCCTGTCTCCCCGGCTACTGTTGCTAGGTGTCTTCTCAGCGCGACGGTTTCAAAATGCAGCCGGCGAGGACCCACCTCCGTCTGACACACTGCCTGAACAAAAAGACAAGCTGGGAAAGGAGACTTAACTGGACAGACAAATGAATGGGGAAACAAAGTCTTTGCAGGCGAGACACACTGAATGAGCGCAGACTCCAGTGACAGATGAATAGTGCAATTTTTATGATAAATACAATCACATATCCCAACACAATTGTTAAAACAGGAATGAATCAATTCCAATCTCTGAAAAGAAAAGCAGATACAGCAAGGTTTATGCATAGAGCGCAGGTGCCCTAGTTAATACACACTACCTGACAATACAGTGAAAGGTAGTTTGGAAGATACAGTCCAAAAGATTTATTTCCAGAACAATATATCAATATATGTGTGGTTATTTGTCTCGATAAGCATTCCCCTCAATGTGTTTATTGTCCCTTTGGAAATTCATAACCATACACAATGTTGTTAAAAAATAAAATTCATTTTTTTGTTAGTGTGGGAATGAGCACATAGCAGCTGCAGCACAGTTGCATGCAGAGAGCCACTGTGCTGTCCAATCATCCCCCTATTATGTTTTAGTGCAGCTGTACCCGAATTACTATCTGAGCTTTGACTTATGGTTTGCGTTTGATATCTCACATTTCATCTTTTGTACACTATGAAAAAATTAAGATGACTTTACAATCATACAAAAAAGAACTGTATTTATATATTAACCTCTGGAAACAATTAACTTATCCCCTTTCCCATGAAACACCCCTAAAAGAAGTAAAACATCTGATTCAGGTGTAGTCTTTTTTTTTTGTAAATACAGTATGTACCAAATGTAACAGAAAATGAACACATCTGATTGCAGCTGCTGTTAGAAGTAGTAATATTTCTGCTTCATCTTACAATTTTCTCTCTCAGTCAGTTAACTTCTAATAATCTAGTGTGCAATGTCAGTTGATGTGACCCACTTATTATTACTATTTTTAACAATAAAGCATTCTTCAGTAAGGAATTGCACACATATACAATATAACACATTACATCTTGCACACATCCTAAGCAAAAATTCTCATTCAAACCAACTTAGACCTTTACAGCATGTTAAAGATTGCTTAAGGCTTTTTTTTGCGTACAAATTACTGCAGTCCATGCTAGACAAAACACCTCCATACATAACTGAGAGTAATGTTTTTAGAGTTGAAGAACCCAAGGTGATATGGTCATGTCAAATGTAAGAAACACTGCATTTTAACGGTTAGCGGCAAAAATAAAAAAGAAAAAAAAAGATAAAAAAGACCATAATTTTGCAGGACTTTTAACTAAATGAAAAAGGAGTGATATGTTTCATCCGCTCACTAGGAACCAGGTGGATGTGTAACCACGTCAGTTAAACTGTGGATGAGCAACTTCACGTATACACAGGCACAAAGAAATGGAAGAACAGTTCATAGCCAGTCTGTGCACACCAACAACACTTTGTTGAAATAATGTCAGCCATTATTATGCTGCATCAAAGCCACTGATGTCATATAACAGTAAGGATGATGACTTTTAGTGAGGAAAACTGCTGACTCAACGGGGAGACACTGGCCCAACGGATCAATTGAACAACTTGACCATGTTTTTTTTATATGATAAGAAAACCGAGGGTGGGGGCGGGGTTCTCTTGAAGAAACTGTCAGATAGGTTGTAATTCCTTAACTCAACTCTAAATAAATAAATGTGACAAAGCATAACAAAAATATAAACAACTGTAAAATAAAGAGGAAAGAATAAAGCTATGGTATATAAAGTATTACTCTGCGAAAGCACTTCTGTGCTGATGGGAGAATGCCAAATGTTGGCAGCAATTGTTAAGGAAAGAGAAAGGGAATAAGGGGCTAAAAAGTGCCATTGTGGATAAAACTCCACTCTCCCTCTTTTGGCCTGAGAAATGTTCTTCTGTTATGATTGCTGCTGTTCTGCTTCATTGTTATTTTCCACCATTATGCTGTTTAGCGACGTTGATGATTTGGAGATGTTGTTTTGAAGCCCCAGTTGAGCCAGTCCCTCCTCTGTGTTTGTCCAAGAGCTCATTGACTCATGTACTGTTACAGTGTGTTCCTCCATCTGCTTTTGGAGGCTGTCCATCTCCTCCCTGAGAAAAGAAACGAACAAAAAAAAAAGATATTAGGTTTTCTGGCATTTGGACAGCTGCTCAGCACGACACAACAAAAAGCTTGACGCAGGTATGCTGATAATATTCGAACAAGAAGCTCACTTGAGCTGCCGTAGACAGTTGTGCAGGTTGTTGAGGGGCTCCTTGTTGACAGAGGTCGACGGTTTCAGCAGCTCATCCAACAAAGAGGCAGGCACTGGGCAGTCTGGGATCTTAACTGGTGTCACTGGGTTGGATGGGTTCCCCTCACTCTTCAGCTCCATGCGCTGCTGCTCCAACAAAACAATAATTACAGAGATTTATTTAGTCATTTGTCTTCAGCAGGCATTTCATTTTTTGCAATTATACTTACAACATTAGCCTTTAAATCTTTCTAAAGAGAGGGTGGGGGCATTGTACGCATTACTCATCTAAATAATTGGGTAGACCCAAGAGTGAAAACGTAGCCAGTCACCACTGCTGCCCATGTGAAATGGTAAAAATACTGACACACAGTGACACACATTAGAAAAATATCAGCCATCACCCAACAATATTAAAAACATCATGTGTGAGGTAGGAGTTGTAAGCATCTACAAGACTTAAGACAATGAAAGAACCACAGAACAAGAGAGCCTGAGCAGTATGAGAGGAGGCTAAAGTGGCAAATACTGGATCAATTAATGTATTGGTGTAAATGATGACAGATGAGTAAATGTGAATAAAATTCAAAATTAAAAGGTGGTGTGGTTACAGAGCAAAGAGTTTGTCAACAACATAAACCATAGGCCACAGTTTCTCATAGGAGAAAAACGCAGGGCTTTACCTTCCTTAGACGGTTCTGTTTGAGGTCTTGTTTGAGCTGCTGATTTTGCAGCAGGACTGTCTTCATGCTGTTCCTCAGCTCACCCACTTTGGCCTGCAGCATGAACTTGTCCTTTCTGGTGCCGTTCATCTCCTCCTGCACTGACTCTAGTTCCACCTTGATGTTCTGAGATGTGGAGAAAACTCTTTGTTATAGGGTTATGAGAGAAATACTGTACAGAAGTAACAAAAGTGCCCGTTTCATCCCTTGTCTCCCTCAAGACATCAACTGTTTACTATCGTGTCAGTATGTTTTATAATCGAGTGCAAACTTGCCTGCAGAGCCCTCTGTAGGTTATCCAGCTCCCTGTGGTGACACTGCTCCACCATCTCCATCTGCTGCTTCTGAGCCTCAATCTCTCTCTGCTTCTGCTCCACCTCCCACTTCAGGTCCTCCACCTGAATGAGCAGTCAGTGTTAGACACGAATGAAGCTGAGCGTTGTTCACAAGTGATGGGTCAAACTAAGACTGAAAGGCTGATGTCTGAGAGAACTGGAGCCATAAACTCTTCATGAAAACAAAGGAAAAGATCAAGTGTGTCTGCTCAAATGTTTTATTAAATCTATTCAGGCTAATTAATATTAACTATTAAAAACAATACAATCACAACTTGCATTGTGTCATGTCATTATATCAGAGGTGGATGATCACCATCAGTTAATTTTTCGGTCTAACCCTGGTTACCTCTTGGTTAGTGAGCGGCTGCTTGGCCAGTTCCTCATCGAGCTGTTTCTGGAGGATCTGGAGCTGTGAGTGGGCTTCAGCCAGCTCCTCCTGGAACCTGGAAACCTCCTGAGCGTGCTGCTCATCCTGAGCCCTGCAGAGTGTGACAGATTCAGTGATAAACGAGTGGTAAGATGTTCTACCGATTTTGCAACACAATATTAGAGTGAAGTATGAGTGATACAGTGATAATCTGCCAGAACACTGTACGTACTGTAGTTTGTGGGCTTCACTCTGAAGGGTTTTGACCAGGTCCTCTTTGGCCTGCAGGTCCTTCTTGATCTCTGACAGCTCCAGCATGGCCGCCCTGTAGTGCCGTCTATTATGGGCTGCTTCAGCCTTTGCTGCTGCCACCTAAAGGACAAATCACATCATTACAACCCAAAAGAACCCTGCAGAGTCGAACGCTGAAGATCAAAGTCTGGGGACACACAGACTTTAGCAATTTGGCTTTGTAAGTTTTAGATTTTCAAGAGACTTATTGTGTGTTTCACCAAGACAGAAAAACTCAAAACAAATAATTAAATATATTCAGACTCATTTGAAAGGCAAAATGAAAATGATGTGCAGCAGGCAGTAGGCGAGTCTGCATCCTGATATACATCTTGAGCTCCTACCTGTTCTTTCAGGTCTTTGACTTTGGTTTTCTCTTTCTCCAAGGCCAGCTGTAGAGTTTGCACCACCTGCTTCATTTGCTGGTCTTCCTCCTCCTTACGCTTTAAAACCGCTTGGACCTAAAAAGGGATGAATGCTTTGTTTAAATAAAAAACTGAAAGGTGCTTAATTTCTCAACCAAACTGTTCTGCTTTGGCATACAGGTTAAAAACACACACACACACGCTACAACACAGGACAAATTTTAAAAAATGTGTACAACATTATATGATGCAAACTCATTTTGTACCTGTAAGTTGAGCTGGACAAGATCTGCCTCCCTCTTCGCTAACGCGGACTCCAAAATGTTGGAATGCTCCCGCAGTGTATTGTGGGACTGTGCCAATCCAGCCAATTTCCCTTTTTCATGTTCCAGCTCAAGTGCTAGCTTCTTGTTGGCATCTTCTAACTTTCGAATCCTCTTCTTGAAGCATCTAGACTCTTGAAGCTGTGAAGTCAATTCATGTCTTTAATACAAAATTACATGTACAAATTGAGAGATTACAGAGGCTCTGTTAATACCGTCTCTGATTACTGTCACAACATGAAAAAAAAACAGTCCAGGAAATAATAATTTCCAATTCAACATAAAAGCAGTTGTGTTTAAAACCTGAACACAGTATCACAAAGTGACACAAAAGTATCATTGCTCACCTCGTCCTCAAGCTCCAGGACCTTCTCCTGGTACTCCTCCAGCTCTGTAGAGGTGAGGGTGATCACTTCCTGCAGCTCCTTCTCTAGCATGGTCTTGCTGTTGGTCACAGCCTGCAGCTCAGCTTGTAAAGCCTTAACCTTCTCCTGCATGACAAATAAACCACACTCTCTCAAAAGGAGTAATTATCCATGATTATTCAAGAAATTACTGAATCAAATGATTAATCTCTTTATGATAAAGAAATATGAGACTACTCTATTAATGTTTTTAAAATAGTGTTCTTGTGTCTGTTGACAACAAATGTGTTTTAACTATATAATTCCTCATTCAGACTATGAAGAGGCACTATTAGTACAGCAGGCTGCCTGCATACCGCCACTTTTTAACTTCAGTGATCAATGATTAATGTAACTTATTACTCAGGTTTGCTTTACAGTGGAAAGACTAACACCTCCTGATTGATTGTATTCAGAGCCAAACAAACAAGTGTTACAGGCCTCATCCCTAATAATATCAGACAGATAGTCACAATTACTGTGCCCGATTTTCAATGGCTAAGAACTATAAATGGATGCGATCCCACAAACTGTGTAATAGCATGCTAACACATCTCTCATACTGATGCTTTTCCTTATACCAATTGCCTGAAAGTCACTGCCAAACTACATTCTGTATGTAGAGTACACAGTACCTGTAAGGCCTGGCTGTTTCCCCCCTCTGACACCTGGGCCTTGAGCTTGGCAAGCTCTGCCTCAGCTGTCTCCTTGTCAGTCAGAGCCTCTTGCAGCCTCCGGCTCAGGATGCCCACAGCGTTCTCATAGGCCTTATGTTTGGCCTTCATCTCCTTCTGAGCACTGGTCAGATCTGTCCCCAGCCGCTTCATGCGCACCTTCTGCTCTGAGATGGCCCTAAGTCATGCACATAAGATATGATGTTAACTACCTCCATGGAGTAATCATTAGCAGACCATGTATACAAAGGAACACAAGACGCAGGGGTTCAGACTGTGCATCTTTAAAATCACATTTAATTTACCAACATGGTAATGCTGTGGATGGATGTACTTTTCAAACCACACAGACTGACTCATATGTCGATCTGGAGATGAGGAATTGTATAAGCGATGCCCTCTATTTGTGTTTATTAATAGAATTTGACAACACAGATATGAATCATGGTCCAAGTCATTACTGTGGGAATCATTCAAGCTCCCCAAATCTCTATGCAGAACATGACTCACTTTTTGGCTTCTGCCTCCATTTGTTCCACCTGTTTTCTCAGGCCTTCATTCTCCTCCGTCACTGCTGCTAGCTGGCTCTGGTCAAACTGTAGAGACTGAGGTGGGAGAAGTGCCCAGAACTTCACATTAAAACAGGATTCACACCCAAAAAGTAAACCATTTCCTGACAACAAACTGTTTACTGACACCTGCTCATATCACATCCCAAACATCAACATTTACTTTTTTTACTGTTAAAGTACTTTGTGAAGAGAATTTGAA
>JAOXYL010000086.1:4958736-4970733 GCA_028564955.1 Terapon puta
TCATCGATTTTACAGCTTAAATCCATGCATTTTATATTTTAGTAATCACTTTTTATGTTTGTTGTAACATGTGGCTGGCTGACAAAGTGAATGTGTACATGGTGTAGTACCTTTGGTATTTTTATTTATATTTTCTTTAGGACTGTCTCACCTGTCAAAGTACTTAATATTAATATGCTCAGTACTTATTAAATTGATGATAGAAAATAAATTCAGTGCAGGTGACAAATGTTGGTCCACAAAGCTGTACTGTGTCGCTATTGGTCCAGACCTGAGAGATAGAGCGTGATTGTAAAGCATCCTGTGTGGATGGCTGCTGCTCAAGCGCTAGCCTGTGAAGCAGTGTCACTTTTCTCCTCCAGTAAACAGGGCTGGTGAGGATTCCTGCCCCCTTTTGAGGGGCCCGCCTGCCTGTTTATGAGCCAGTCCGGGGCTGTTTGTGCATGAGAGACAGAGTGTGTGTGTGCGTGCGCGTGTGTGAGTGTGTGTATGTGTGTGTAACAGTACTTCAGCAGAAGCCAGCTCGTGTTGCAGAGTTTTCACAGTGGTGTCGTCAGCCTGGGTGGTTTAAAAAAAATCCATGTTACAGCTAGCAGTTAGGTCAGACTGCAGACTTCTTGTGTAAAATAAAGGTCTACTGACAAGTGGGGTGTTTTTTTGACTTGTTCATCTTCACACTACAAAGAGAGGGCTAAAATGAGTTGTTACATTACGGATGCCAGGTTGAATTGTATGTCTTTTAGGTTTTTTGGGGGGCACAGAACTTTAGTTTAAAACTCAAATGCATAAAATAACGTACCCTTTTCGTCACTCTCATCTTTGTTTGGACTACATCCCTGCATTTAGACAGAATGTAACCCCTCACAGAAAATCATATTATTTTTACTTTTTATTGTTTCTAGCCTATGTTAAACAGTAAATGCTATTTATATGAAAATAAAATAATATCTATTATTAAAATGTAACGGTATATAGTTATAGGTTTATTATTGAACCATACAAACAAATTAGCTTCACATCAGTCAGTGGATTTAAAGTTGCCTCTGTGATAATCAGGCAGACTTATTAACCCCATCGTGGAATGTGATTGAAACACTTCCTCCCCCCTCCTTTTTAAAAAAAATAAAAGATGTACTGATGCAAAGTGATAACGATGGAACAATACTGTTTCTGAGGGGCCTCTCGGTAATGACAGCAACAGGTCTGATGTTTCACTGAACAAGTCATTTCAGACAATTATGTGCTTAGTTGATCTACTTCTGTCCAGGGAAGCCCCTGTCAGTGGCACAACTGGGGCGCAATGACCAGCCGGTTCTTATGTAAACTTTCAGCTTGCCTTGTTCTTATTAGCATCACTTCATTAAAATATTATCCGCCCTCCCCGTTTGTGGAGTGGCTCACCAAAACGGCACTGCGGCCTATTGTTTCTCCATGAGAAAAGGCATCCTTGAATAATTAGCGGCCTGCCAGTGGAGCGGTCTGTGATGTAACAGAACTGAGATGTTTGGCATTATAAGAATGTCCCATTTCCATTCGACACTGTGGCACTTTGGGGCCCTTTCATGTGTAGTCTAGCATGCACATCCCAGGGTGCTGGGGACCTCCCAGCCGCCTCGTCCTGGTGGGAGAGATGACACAGTCTCTGTCCGTGACACAGTTCTCTTTCATCAGATCCAGGATTTCACATCATACATGAAAGTCTTAATATGTAGATGCGTATTATTTGCAACATTTTTTTTTTTTTTTACCTTTTCATAATTGATTGATCTACTTTAGTTTTAAATAAGTCTTGTGGTGGAGGTTGAGGAAAGGCCAGCAAAGCAGCGATTCTGCAAAAATAAATGAACACGCTTATGTTCTTTCACCGCTGGTCAATTTTGCCCTAAAAGGGGACGCGCTGTCCTTCTCTTCCCCCCTCTTATGCCCCCATATTGTGGAGTGGTTCCCCTCATTGCGCAACCTCGCTGCAAACACTGCAGACCCCAAATCGGCTTACTCTCTCTAACCTCAGCAGGAATGGCATTTGGCCCGTTCAAATGTCATCCGTGTAATTCTTTGCTGTAGCGCGTTAATTTCTAGTAAGTGTGTAGGCAGAGCGAGTGTAGCATGTCATGCACTAATGTAATTACTTCCAAATGTTAGTCAGGGAGGAAATAATGGCTAAATACAAAGGACTTTAATGACCAATGTTTACGTCAGAAATGCGGTAACTTGAAAATGTACTATTCAGACTTTTATATGTCAAGAAAAGTGATACGTTATTAAATTTCACTTGACTCACATTGCGCCTAACATAAGATGATGCTACTATTTGTAAATGCAATTAGGTAACCTCGGCTCCCACTGTAGTCGGTTAATTTTTGGTCAGCCACATACTTTCAATTTTGGCTTACTGGAAATGCAAAGAGAATTGGCAAACAAGTATTGTGCCATGTCACGGTTTAGGCCTGTCTTACTATCCACTGAAACTAGACCCCATCTGTGACCTCAGCTCTGTCACTGTTATTTGGTCGCATGCAGTGACGTTCTTCATCCTTTTGAAGATTAAAATGTTGTTTTCAAGGGATCTTGCCGTATCTTCAAATTTATTCGCACAATCCAACAGTTAGCTGTTTTCCTGGAAAAATTAAATGTTTGCCTGAGACGTAACCAAAATTTTAATGCAGTATTTCCACAGAGTGTTCCAGCCACTGGCATGCCCTGAGCAGCGGATTTAACGTCAGTTCCAGCATAGATGACGAGTAGAGCAGCATAATTTGTGGAAATATCGCATGTGAACGCTGGTTTTGCCCCGGGCAAATATCTGATAATTCCGGGCAGAAAGTGGACACCTGTGAGATTATAGAAATAACTTTAAAGATGTAGCCTGCTGGATAAGTGAAAGAAGCCTAGTGGAAGGCTATGTGCCTGAGTCTTGATGTAAAAAAATGCTGTGGTCACACATGAGGCATGTAATGATTGTTAAACTCCAATATTAGGGCAAAAAGAATATGTTATCATGTGTTTATATTAATATGCTACTTCTAACATTCAACAGAACACACACACACACACACACACACACACATATTTTCTTTAGTTACGTAGGTCACGCTGCCCTCCTGGCCATCCCTGACCTCCCATGTGTCTGTAATATGCTGTGGCCTGGCTGTGAGGCTGTCAGCTGTATCAACTATGAAGAGGGCTTTTGATTCGATCCTGATGACCAGAGGAACAAGTCATCCTCTCTTCCAGTCCTGATTGAAAATTACACGTAGATTTTTCTTCTTAAAATATGCTGACGCAGGAATGCTTGAGGAATGGAACCGATAAATGGATTCATATGGGGATAGATGGTCCACGGTGCTATCAAAGTGCCTGTCTGGCTCTGTAGACTCCCTCGTGCTCCGCGTGTCCCCGTTGCCCTCTTCCCCTCCTCCCATCGAAACTGCATTCTCAGAGTGGTCTCCTGTGCTTTTAGCCCAGTCCAGAGCACAAGTGACGCCCGCGGGTGTTGGTGTGTTACCTGTCTGGCATGGGGGTCTGCCAGTCTGGGTCATTCCCACAGTCCAGAACTGAGGCCAACAGGAAAGCTCATAAACACACAGGCCCCCTACAAAGGTCTGGTCCTCAGCTCCCTGGCTCAGCCACACATCTGCCTCTGCTTAGGCCCCAGGTCCCCCTTACATCCCCGCACACCTGGGAAGAATTATAGCCAGCATGTTTTAAGAAATACCCTCCCCAGGGTAACCCAAGTAGGCAATACAGGCAAAACGCAGGCTTTGATATGAAGGCCGAACAGCAGAGTTGAATAGTTCAGTTTCAAGCTGGTTTCTGTCAGTGAGTAATCAAACCACCAGTCAAGTGTATTATTTGCTGATAGGTACGTTGGTTGTTGGTGCCTTTGGCATAAAGAACTTAATCACTTAGTGGCCATTATTTGACAAGATGACTCATTTGTTGAGCTACATGAATCACATCAGCTGATACTCTGTGAAGGTTTGTCAGTAAATACCTGAAATGGGAGATTATTTGTTTGAAGTGCCTTAAAAGCAGATATAAAATTCTGACATGGATAACGTATCTTCCTCAGTTTGTGGAGACTAGAAGGCTAGACTCCATGAACTGAGGAAGCCACTAGGATAAGGGGCGAATCCTCTTCAAAGACAAAAGCCAAGTCCAGTTGATTTGACTAAAGATGCCTTTGATGAGAATTTACACAAACATGGCTAATGTAATGTGTTTCATATTACAGGTATACTTTGACTGTGGTGCCAAGGTGGATGTGGTGGATGTCCAAGGCCTCATTTTGTCCCCTGGCTTCCCCTACAACTACTCCTCTGGGACACACTGCGTTTGGCAGTTCTTTGTGCCTGTTGATTACCAACTTATTCTGGAGATATTTGACTTTGATGTGTTTGAAAGCCACGACTCAGCTGCACAGTACGCTGCCATCTCTAATTTTGAAGAGGAAGAGGCAGACGGAGAGGTGACTTTCACTCCTGGCAGCTTAGCGGCAGAAGAAACTTCTTCAGCAGCTAAAGATCCTGTGCTTCAGAGTGTAGGGGATGTCACAAAGACTCAGCAGTCCTCCAAAGATGGTGAAGTCAAGCAGGTGGTGGTCCAGGAGCAGTCCACAAAGATGGAGATCGCCAAAGTCTCAAATTCTGCCAAAAGATCTGCAGATGCCTCTTCCACCGCATCCTCGCCACCACCTCCCTCTCTCGTCCTCCTACCTGGGGCTGTGCCTCCAGGAGACAAGACTGTCAACTCCGCCTCCTCGCCTCGCCTCCGGGGAGACCTCGACCCCAGCCCCGACCAAAGCACAGTCGTGGAGGAGACCACCCTTGCCTCACCGCACTACACCGACAGCCCGGCCGTGAGCCCCGAAACCCAGCACTCGGTGCTTGACGCCTGCCCCCACGACGTCCTCTACATCTCAGACCTCATCACCTTCTCCTCCAGGTTCTGTGGGTCCAACCGGCCTCCCAGCAGCCAGCTGGTTTTTGGCTCCAGCCAGGAGATGGTGGAGGTCATCATGGAGCTCATCACGACCACCCACTGGGGCCGCGGCTTTGCTCTTCTCTTCCACTATCACAACCTGACAGAGCCGGGGGGGGACCGCCGTGCCTCCGCTCCATCAGCCAGCAAAGTAGACTCTCTGCTGGCTGCTGTGAGTGGAGCTGCCTTCTTCGCTATGATACTTACAAGTGCCCTCTGCATTGTTTTCAGGTAACCAAAGCAGAGTAACTTAAAATTGCAAAGGAAACATATAAATATTACAGACAGAGGAGATCAGGGAAAATTAATGTTGCAAACACAAGATTGTCAGCTTAACACAGTTAGACTAATGAACTGTTGGATTAGTTACAGTTGTACAGTTGTTGACCTGTGCTAAGTCATTTTTATGACCTTATCGAGACCTTATGAAATGAAGAAATGTTTGGGATTTTTCAGGTGCTTAGACACAGGGTAGGCATATGGGAGTTTTTGTTTTTCATTTTCTAGACTAAACACTCATTTCACAATAGAGAAAGAGAGAGAAATGAGATCACGGCATGTCTTGGAACAGAAAGTACAAGCTGAAAAGTTACAGGGTGAAACTTTTGTTGAGTCACAAATATCAACCCTCCGGACATACCTGTGTATGCGTCAGAAGGCACAGTTTGGTGTTTTTTACAATGCAAATCTGTATAAGGGGTTGGAAAAACATTAATGGGACCCAAGGGAAAATTCTAGTGGCTCTGATGGTCACCTGACTGTCCACATTTTCTGGTTTTAGAGTCCATGGTAAATATTCTCCTGAGAAAATTCACAAGTCTTATCTTTGATTTGTCCCATGAATGAAAAGTGGGCCAGTTCTGACAGTAGACGTGCAAAGACGCACACAGATGCGCACACTCGCAGATACACAGCCACCACTTTGTTATGTTGACTCAGCTGGAAGCCGGCGTCCCTGATGTGGTGACCCTTGGAGATTAGTTGGGTTTGGCTGCAAATGTGCGGCCTCCTTGATGTGGAGCATTCTCACCATAGACAGCAGGGCATTCAAGGTACAACACCTGGCATCAATTCCAGCACACAAAAACACAGAGGCTACATGAAAGTGAATGGGCGGGGAAATTGAGGGAAAAGGGACAACAAGGCGAATTAAAACTCAATGTGCGTTTGGTAGCGATAGCATTGTCCGAATATCAAAAGGTGTAATTTACAAGCTGTTCCCTCTTGTCCATCCCAGGGGACAATGAACACAAGCTGAAGGGTTAAGTTTGGAGGTTTGTAATACTATCTGTCCTGACAAGGTGACTGTTGTAGCCTACTGATCCAGATTCAAAATTCAGGAAGGTTCAGGTTTGTGTCGGCTCCAGTGTTCAGCGTGCTGTGAGAAACACCCCTGTTTAATATGATTTGTGTTAATTTCAAATGCAGCTCAGTGTCTCCAACCCATCCGTTAACGCCACAGGTTCTCACTATTAATGACAGGGAAATTGGAAACACGTGTACAGTAAAATGAAAGTGTAATTAGCAAGAACAACAACACGAGTCATTCGGAAGCCAGGAAATGCATTACCATGAAACGTCGAGCTCACGAGCAGCCTCAGTAGCCTTTTTATTTCGCTCGTTCAGTTGTTCCCCATTAATTTATATGAGTTCACAGAAATCATTGGGAAACAACCATGCTGGCGAGCTAGGCGAGATCTCGCAAGTTTAAAGCAGCAGTGAGATTAACTCCAAATGTCCCTTCTGGTCAGAAAACAACCAAAGGTGGATGAGAGTCACAGCGGGGGTTGCCCTCAGTTGACCGGTGGCTGGTAATGAACCCGTTCAGCTGTAAGAGTAATTTTTAATAAGAGGGCACATGCTCAAGCATTTCTGCATGCTTCATTGGTTCATATGGGCTTAAGAACCGGCCAGAAAAGCACGGTAAGGATAAGTAAGTGATATTAGTAAGGGTCTCAGTTGTGAAAATGAGAAACTATGGAAACAACAGTGACAACAAACCGTGACAACGGTGCATCGCTGCAGGACATCATCTAGCAATAACATCTCAGCAAAAACCACCATGTGAACTGCTAGAGTTGTGGCATGTGTGAATGCAAGATCGCGGTGGATGATGCTCCATTATCCAACACCACAACAGAGCAACTATTGAGGGGGGAATAGCCACGGGTATGTTGGACCTATTATATGTTGAGTGAGGTGGTTACGTGTCAAAAAGCTCCCATTTGAGTACAGTTGCATGGGATAGGGTCCATTTTTACATTTCTGGGCAAATTGGGAACACCAGAGGGTTTTTTTTAATCTTGGGAAAGCTCTTCCAAGGATGGAAAAAATAGGGGTCATTCATAAAAGCTGGTTTTTGGATATGTCTGTAATTCTAAACTGAATGGCTGTGGTACTGTATGTTTTCCAGACCCCGGCTGTGTCCTAAAAGAGCCAGCTCCTGTGCATCCAGCAACTCTGAGGTACAGACACCACTGCTTTCCTCTCTACATGCCTCTCTCCCTCCTCCCCTACCGGTCTTCTTCTCTCTGTTTGCCTTATTTGTCAGGTAGACATTCCTCTGGAAACAGAGCTTTATCCGGGCTCACTGGACATGCCTTTTAATAATCTTTGCCACTGCACCAACACTGTCGACTGCTTTAACACTGCGCCTCCACTCCCCACAGAGCTGTGCCGCCTCTGGTTCAACAGGTCATACGGTTCTGAAACAGGCTGATCAACCTTATGATGAAGTGGGCAGAGTTTAAATATTTGTTGGTGATTTGCATCATGATATTATGAGTTGTAGGCTGCTGATATTGGAATGAGGAGGGAAATAATTAGAGTTGATAATAGGTTTGTGACACCTTTAAGACTGCCTATTGGAAATATTAACGTTAGTTAGCGGTCATTATTCCTGTCAGTTGTCTCCAAGTAACAATTCTATCTTCCATTACATTATATTCAGATCAAATATTTTATCAGTGTTAAATATAGTTTAAAAGTTTCTGTTCTTCTTGGTTTTATTGACACACTGATTCAACAAAAAATAGATTTTATTTAAGGGAGAACACTGATTGGACACATCAGGTTTCATAAATTACTACTGCATTGTGGAAAAAGTAGGAGGCGTGAGATGCCTCAAGTGATGTCACTTGAGCCAGCATTGGTTGGGACTACAAGTTAGACAATCAAATCTGAGGGTGAGGAGTTAGAGGGAAATGAGTTTAACAGCTAGCATAATATACTTGAATCTCTGAAGTGACCTGTTGAGGGTCCAGTTGCATTCTGGGTAATGTAGGGGCCAGGTAAAGAGTGGGTTTTTAGATATTGTAATCAGGAATATCACAGAATCCGTACTGATAGTGAAGTGAAAATAGATGGACGTCATCACAGTTTGACTGCACTGGTGTTGTGTGCTTTTTTTGAAGGTGCCAGAGGGCGTCCAGAATACCGGAGCTGAGGTCAGCGAGCTGCAGCTGATGGCTGAGAATCAGGCCAACCTGGAGGTGACCTCAGAGCAGGACAATAACAACGATAGCCTGCCACACACAGGTTGGGAGGACGCACACGTGATTGTACACACACACACACACACACACACACACACACACACACGTTATTTTGGATTGCTGATGTTGGCCCTTGGAGAACAATTCGATGCACTGTAGCTCATGCTGAACATATTCTGGTTGGTCTTAGTTTGTCTTTCAAACTATTGCAAGTTTTACAGTATTGCTGCAAGCCCAAAGCCCGCAAACGCACATAAATATGGATGTCATTCATTTTGATTTATTTTTACACAACATGTTTAAACTTTTGACTAGAATAATTTTAGGAATGATAATAACACCTTCAGGAATATAAATCTTCCATTAATTCATCTCCTGGCAAAGCAATGATCTTTTTTACAGTCATTTAAAAGTGAAATTCTGGGGTTTGAGGAATGTCCCTCAATTGCTGTGATTTTTGAGGAGATGACCTGTCAATCAAACTGTGGGATTGGATTTTCTGCTGACGAGTTTCTCTGGGTGCTGCTCCTTCTATGGTGGTTATCGCTGCTCATGATAAACTCCCCGTTCTTACCCTGTTCATTCTGAGCAAATCGCCACCGCTGTTTTTGGAATACGGGAAATCTTTCATGCCTTCCGGGACTTTTCCTAGGAAAGATTTACCTAAGACTGAGCGTTACAAGCTTTCATGAACTGGTTATAGGTTGACTCACTACCGTGTTAGAAATATGTGTTAAGAAATTACTTTAAATTAAAACAAACTGTGTGGACGCTGAGTGGGTCTTAACAGTTTTCATTGAAAAGGAAAATTGTAGTTTTGGAATAGCACACAGTCTCTCTCTCTCCCTCTCTCTCTCTCTCTGTCTCTCTCCCTCTGTGGGACTGAACCCAGGGTGAGAGATTTGTGGGTTGTGGCATTTAACCCACAAAGCAGCCTGGGAGTAGTTTGAACAACAGGGGAGTACAGTTCCCCTCTCTGTGTGCTCCAGTCATGGTGTAAGGAGTTTACACCAAAACACACAGCTTATAAACAGTGAGGGAGTTGAGATTAGCCTACTCTGCATGTTGTTTCATTGAACCATTTAAATTGCAGCACAGCATCATAAGCTCTGCTGCGTCTCTGACTGGCACACGGTCCTTATGTGAAGGAGTAGGCAGCGTGGAAACAGTGGGGAGCGTTGGCATAAATCAGGTTCTAATGTTTTTAAAGGTGAATTTGCACATAATTATAGTCACCTCACCACATCTGCCCAAATACTGCTTTGCCGATTACTCCTTGAACGTGCACTCCGACTCACACAAGAGCCGTTACAACTCAGTAACACTATAAGAAATGGCCTCATCATCAGTTCTCTCAAATCTCATATTTTGTGTCTCTTTTTCATTTCTTCTGTGTTTCTTCAGTCAGTGCAGGTGGGGACGTTTCCCTGAATGCAGAGGTGGACCTCTCCTGCAGCGGTTTGACTGAACTGGACCTTGGCGCGGATGAGGTTTTTATTGTATCTTCAGCTCCGTGCCCAAGCAGGCTACCCTTCTCACCTCACACAGTAAGGCCCAGTTTCATGTTCTCTCTGTTGTTACCCAATGAGGACAAGAGTTTCTCCAAAGCGAAACAGTCTGCAGTGCTGCAAAATCTACATTATTTGCACAGTGGCTCTATGGACGACAGTGCCAGTCAGTAGCTTGGTCAGACCACCACCGACTGAATTATCTTGAATGACATTCACATCAGCCTCAGCTATACTTTGGGTCACTCTGCTAACATGTTGAACTGAGAGGGTGGCATGGTAAACATTATCGTGTCAGAAATATCACCGTTAGCGTGTTGGCGTGTTGACAGAGAGCTGTCGGTATGGCTGTAATCGAGGCTTCTCACTCCTCCCTCCAAGTGGAGAAAACGCTCCATTTGAGCGTAGCGTCGATGCTATACAGTGGACAGTGAAATTGTCTATTTAATCTCTAGGCCAGACTCTCAGTGGGTGTTCTCCTCGCTTTGGGGGAATGATCCCTGAAACCAATGAGCATCAGAGGTGACAGGGCATTCACTGCTTTGAATTGACCCAGTGTTCCCAACAAGACTGACACCATTTTATTGGCGTACGCATGGTACAGTCTAAAACTATGAAAGCTATGAGGGCATAAATGTGAAATGAGGATAATTAAAAGATGGGAGGAGCGTTGAGGAAGAACGGTTCAACCGAACATTTTTTTTTTTCCTGCTCTCTTTTGTATTCTCTTGGAATAAGAGTTGGCATAAAACGGCTCTGGCAGCTTTTTGAAGGACTGGCAAGCTTTCCTCCAGCCTAGGCTAATGGAGTATTATCTACAGAGCCAGATTCCCAGCTCCATTTGTTTGTGTGTTTGTGTGTCTGTGTGTGTCATGCACGCTTTGGCACACAGTGTGTGGTCTGCCTGTGTGTGTCCTCGATGCAGACGTCCATGTAAATAATGTTTGAGAAATGCCGCTTGGGCTAACAGTGGCAGTGGTCCCTGAAAAAGGCCAAATTCATCCTCTCGGTGTCCTTGGCCAGGTGAACTTCCAGGTTCGTGTGGTATTTTCACGCCACACAATCCAAAGTATTTATATGACCATAAATCCCTATTTCATAACCGTTTGTTTCAATGGACCCCTTCTAATAAGAGCTTCAATTAAAGCAATGAAAAAGCCTGGAAACACTTCTCGCTGTAGCCTGGATGAAGAGATCAAGGCAGAGAAGGCTGGGTCTAAATGGTCTCGTACATTCCTCAAGAGACTGAATTTAATAGATCTGATGTTCGGATCTCTGTCGAGCTCCTCCAGGCACCTTGAGGGTCTCGGACCCCACCTATGGAGCCACTGCTTGTGAGTAACTTGTGTTTGGTGGCTGATTTCTCGCCTTGTGTGTGAAATCTAAAAGTTGCCATTGTGTTCATGGGGCTTTAGTGGCCAAAAGAACATTTTATTTAAACCCCCAGCTAATTCTTGTCTAGACAAAGCTAGCTGCTGGTGACTCTGTGTGAAGGATTATCTGGACCGGTTCTCTGTCTGATGGTTGCAACCCCTAAAACCTCCCCCCCCTCCCCTGATCAACAGCAGCTGACAGATCAGGAAGGATAACGTGGCCTTTGCACATCTAACCTTGTCTGTCACAATTAGCTTCCCCTGGTTGCTCAAGCAAATATGACCTGTACGGGCCTCGGTGCAGCGGCGTGTCCTCTCAAACGGCCATTTGTGCCGGAGCTGGAATGTGCGACTCAGCTCGGTGAGAGTTGTGCGTACGCGACAACGCAAATGTGCCTGAAATCCGAAAGCTCCTGCTGTTCTTTTGACAGCTTTAATATACTTAATAAATAATGATTAAGATTGCTACGTGAGCCACGCACGCTCAGCTGGCTGGCTGTGTGACTGCGAGGGCCAAGCTAATCAGCACAGTTCCGTCTTGTTAATCCATGAATGTAGTACAGGACACAATCTGTGGGGAGAAATTCAGGTGTGAGGAGGAAAAGAAACAGGTGCGACCTGCAGACTGGCTGCCAGTCAGCA
>JAOXYL010000086.1:4997989-5010527 GCA_028564955.1 Terapon puta
TTGTACAATCATACCCTTTCCCTTAGGGAGTTTTGCTCTTCTCTGATGAGGAGCAGTGCATTTTGTTCACAAGAAGTGGGAGTGGGGCTTGTGAGTATGCCTAGTAAGACTTTGTGCACCTTTCTAAGAAGCTACCGAGCCTCTACCTCTTTGGGGTTGCGAGACGGGGAGTAGTCCCGTGGGTCCTGGGTGGTGAGGGGGGTAGTCCTCCTGGGAGAGGCTGGCCTGGCACTGCCGGCTGGCACGAGGGGCGGGGGTGCACTGAGTGCAGCAGTAGGGGGTGTTCTGTTCAGAGGGCCGTTGTGTCCTGTGGAGGGACTGAGTCTGGGGTAGGGCATGCCGCCTAGGTGGGGCATAAAGGGGGGCATGTGGGGTAGGTGGCCTTCCATGGGGGACTGGTGCAGCTGATGGAGGCGTGCTCTGTCCAGCTCCTCCCTCAGGTGGAGACGCTCTCGCTCCTCCGCCTGCTGTCTCATCCTCTCGTGCTCCCTGCGCACCTCCAACAAGTGCTCGTGGTGGGAGTAGTCGTGAGCCTCCCTCTCGCGGTAGGCTCGTTCCTGTTCGTACACACTGGGGAAGCGATGTCCTTGCTCGGCCCTGAGCTGGAAGTCCATGCGCCGCTGCAGGTCCAGGCTGCGGTAGGCCTCCCTTAGTGGGTCCCAAGAGAAGCTTGGGTGGGGCAGGCGCTCTCTTCCTGCCAGAGGGCTCACTCCCATAAAGGGGGCCATGCGAGCCCGGTCCAGAACATTGAGGCTGCCCATCTGGGGCATGGCACTCATGGAGAGCGGCAGAGAGTGGGCCATGGGGACCCCATGTAGGCCGTGAGCTGGGATGTCACTGCCACGTGGTGAAGGAAGAGGGGGCTGCTGGGACAATGGTGGATGGTGGTGGTGCGGGTTTACAGGTTGGCTGACGGGAGCAGGAAGAGCTTGGGTTGGTGGCTGGGGGGCGGGCTCGGAACTCACCACCATGACCTCCTGCTCCTCCTTCCGCTCCTCCTTAATCTTCATGTCATTTTTCACCTTGTGGAGGAGCTCCGCCGATGGGGGCTCTTTCCTCTCGCTGTCCTTGAGCGTAGGCGGGGGCCCACCTGCCATCTTCATGCCCTGCTCATTGATCACTGCCTTGGAGTATGGCGAAGGAGAACGCTGTGTGGGTTTGATGGAGTCTTCTGAGGACCTCCTCTCGAGCATCTCCTTGCCGGGCGAGCGGCTCTCCTTCACCTTCACGTCAGCCAGCGTGGAAGACTCTCTGTGGCGCTCCAGCAGCTCCTTCTCTGCCTCACGTACCCGGTCCACACTGCCGCTGTGATGTCGCCCCGAGTCACTGGAGTTCTGGCTGTTTGAGCGAATCAGACTGCTGATCTGGTAGCTGACAGGTGCAGAGGCAGGAGACGAGCGGTTGGAGTGGCGGTTGCGATCCACAGAATCCCTGTATTGACACCATAAAATAATTTCGTTAGTGCTGGATAGAAGCAAGCATCATGTAGGTGGGCTATATTTAGTTAGAATTTTCTTTTTAAAATGCAGGATACCATGCTCTTAAAAATAAAAACACTTAAAATTGGCAATCCATGTTTTGATGATAGCGTCTCTCAGATTGACTGGTAGCCTGATTGAATTCTGTCTGTTTTGTTGTCGGATTTATGAATATGATCTATTTCAGTTTCCACGGATACTACTAATGGACTGGAATACTGTCACATTTTTTTTCTTTTTTCTGAAACGCGACATCTTTTTTATCTCCGGTTTTTGTTTTGCCCGTAATCGTGCCATAATTTGATCATCTTGTATGTATGCTAATGCTAGCTGGGAGAGAGATCAAAATTGTGGCCTTGTCTTTCGAGTTATGATCATGGATTTTAGTATTCATTTTGGCATTACATAGTGCTTTTAAACAATACATGTGAGGTGAATTCACAAGTCCAATGTTTCATCATAAAAATCATAAAAAGGTATAGCTATTTCATTTTTGCAGAAATATTATTTTTCACTGAGGTCAATTTAAAAGCTTATGTTCAACAGCCAAAAACTACAGAAAAAAACAAAACTCAATTTTTATCTTCCTCCAACTCACCTGTCCTTGTCCTTCTCCTCTTTCCCAATGGACGGGTCTCTTTTCTCTCTTTCCCTTTCTCTTTCTCTTTCTCTTTCCCGTTCTCTTTCTCGCTCTCTCTCGTGGCTGTTGGCGGAGCTGCTTCTCTCAGTGTCCGCAGATTTGGGCCACTGCGGCGGAGTGGGGAAAGATGGCGGGGTGCGTCGAAGTCTGTTCCAGGTGTCGTGGTGGGGGCTGCCAAACGTGGGCAGTCCTCCTGGTCCCTCCTTGGTGCCAAACATACTGTTGGACCCTGGAATGAAGAGAGAGACGGGCGTGGGATCCACTGTAAGTTAATTGGGCACAAAACCTTCTCGAGGACACATAAGATGAGAAAGACTCAACAACAAAAGCTGCTTTTGTCTTTGCCTCTGGAGGTTCTCTCACTGAAGCTGTTTGAAAGAGTTAGAGGTTAATGGCTCCCCCCACCAGAGAAAAAAAAAACCTACTCATTTGCTGTTGGACTAAAGGGCTTTTCCCCCTCCCTTTATTGCACTGGATGAACAGGGGAGACTCACTTGCCCTCTGGAGTTGAGGACTGTGAAAAGCCAAGGGAGACCTTCGCATTCCACAGCATGTCTATTCCAATCGCATCCATTTTCACAACAGGGTGACCGATTTGGCACACAAAAATAGGAGGGATGAAGAGAAAGAGAGAAAGACATAGCGAGAGGGATGCAGGGGGGAAAGATAAAGCCCTCCATGGTGGTGCAGAAGGGGCTTGTCAAATAATTAATAGATGAACTGCCACCAAACAGCGGACCTGAGAGTGCCTGTTGGCAGCAGCGCAGCCAGATTAAAGCCAGGCTGTTGGGGACATGGCTGGTGGATGAAGTGGAGGCAGGGAGGAGGTTTGCTGTGGTGTGTTGTACTGCCTATTTGGGCCTCCCTGGGCTAGGGCTGTTTTGACACAGAAACTAGAGCTAAGTGTCTTGATTTTTTTTTTCCTCCCCTCCTGGCTCTCCCTGTGGTCTAACGCTGCCCTGCTCTGTTCTGTTACTGGCCATAGGGGCCAGATTGAAGGGGGGAGCGATGGAGGAGGAGAGGGGGCCAGCGCTTACCAAGCGAGGGGTTGCCTAATCCTCCGAAGGCACTGCTTGAAAGGTTGCCGAGGCCGCCAAAGGAACTGGAGCGACTGAAAGGATCTGTAAAATGCCAAACAGGGATTAGCAAAAGGGGGGGCTGGCTAGCGGTGCTCACCCCAACACCAACCCGTTCCACTCGGCTTTTCTCTTACAAGCGAGCTCTGGTTTTTTTTGCGCTGCCACCCTAGCTCTCTGTCTGGTAATCCTGCAGTAGCCAGGTCGCCTGGATGCTGGATTCACTGCCACTAACCGGAGTGGAGTGTCTCTGACCCTGCTGGGGCCGGTGGAACAACGCTGCTTGATGGGGAAATTGGTTTTGAGTTGTTGGAGCTGAACTGAAAATAAACTGTTGTGGTGGTGGGGGAAGGGGGCAGGGGGGGGCGTCAGAAGCTGTAAAAATTAGGCGGACCACAATGATTTAACTGGAGAATCGTATTTGGCGGGCTCCACCGACACGGACTAGAGCCTCCAAATTTATAGGAGTAACACAAATATTTACCCCGAGAAGTCAGCGAACGACATTCATCAGATGATAATTTTCAGTCCCATTTTAATTCAGCAAAAATCCATCAGGAAATGCAGAACTTATCAACAGATTAGGGTTTGAGGATTTTCAGCTCTGGGGCTTGTTAATATATCAGAAAAGACAAACAATTGAGAAATCTCCTCTGCCTCACACATGAATTCCCCGGACAGGAAAATTTTGTTCGCTAAATCTTCCTCCTCAGTGCACCATGTGTTCATAAGCACAAAATGGATTGACTCAAGGGCTTATTCCATGAAATCAACTTGAACCCAAACAGTGTCTCAAATAGAGCGGAGGAAAATAAATGATTGGATAAAACATAAGCAATGCACAAATAAATCAACAAATAAATCGAACAACCCTCAATTACTCCTCTGTCTTGTATAGTTGGTCCAAAGAAATGAATACCAGCTGCAACTTTTCAATAACCCCAGTCAGAGTTATTTAAGACTGTGTTTTGAATCATAATGTCTGATTATAAGATGGCGACATTCACCATTACCATGAGCCTCACTTTTTTTTTTTCAATAAGTGCTGCAACCAACTGACTACAGTGACCAACGGGACTTCATATAAACCTTAAATTGAATCTAATATGAGAGTATAATGTAGAATTTTTTAGGCTTCAGATTAAACTTGGGTGCTTTTAATGTGTTAAAACATGAATGCAAAAGAGAGAGAGTGAGTGAGTGAGAGAGAGACTGAGAGATAACAGGGAGATAAATGTATTAAAAAGATTGAACATGGGTTTACTTACACTTACCTGCCAAATGGCTAGGAGGCAGGAAACCGCTGGGGTGGGGTGCAGGGCCATACGGGGAGGGAGCTGGGTGGCCAGAGCCTATCATAGAAGAGAGGTTATAACAGCGTTATTATCATTTTCCAGGTCCTCTAATTAGTCGTGCAGGGACAAACAAAATTATTCTCCATCAAATAGTATTACAATTCTGTGATTAGCTGAAATTAGAAATATAATTATGAGTAAATCATAATATATTTTTCTATGTTGAATAGAGATGTGAGCTACAGTGCAGCAGTTTCGAGATGGCTGAGTAATGCCACTGAGCAAATTAGCAATTGATATTTTGCTTTTATTTCAGCTGCTGCATTTTTGTGTGTGAGTCTATAGTTGCTTATTGAGGTCACTTCCTGACTGTGCAACAAGCTGGCCTCTTTCACAAAACACTGTTACCATCACCCATATTCCATGAATTGTTAATGAAAGAACCAATTACAGGAGTGCCTCTGACACACCACTGCATAATTACCAGTCAAAGGCCGTTTGCCTCTCTGTTGCCCTCCAACGCAGGGCAAATCAGTCAATTACCTAACCGAGAGTCATCCATATTCATAGCCATATCTGACTCCCTTTACTGGCAAAACATTTGCTACAAAAGCACTATAATTAAGTGAACATTACATGAGAGGAGAGGGGAAAAAAACATGCCATTTCATTACAGTGGTGGAGGAACAATTTTGACATGCAGCTATAAATGCTCATTTGCATAAAGACAAAAATGGCATTGGAAGGCTCTGAGAATGGGATAATTTGGGTGTTTGGAATGATTTGTCGAGGACGGTGCAGTTCATCACCCTGCATTGGATACTGACCTGTAGAAGAGAAGAGGGGTCGTGCCAGGTCATGGGGGTACGGGAACCCAGGGAAGACTCCTGGAGCTGGGGGCCGACTGAACAGGTCCAGCTTCCCATTCATGTCTAGTTTGTGAGGATCCAGCTGCATTTGCTATAGCCGGGGGAGACAGAGGGAGACAGACAAAGTAAATTAGGTCGGTGGACAACAGAACCAAACATTTTCAACAACTCAGAGAGGGGGATTTGTCCTCAGCTACACTGGGTGAGAGATCAGAGGAGGACAGATACATCAACAATGGCTCCATGTCTTCAATTCTTGCCAACTGTGTTACAACAAATATAAGTAAGCTGATTAGGGACACTAAATCCTTGGTAACGGGCGTTAAGGGCCCAAGAAGGACTGACACCACTGGGCCAGTGGCATTAGTAGAGGATCTCCATGGCGAGGCCACATCAACCTCTGTCAGTGAGAGGAGTATTTCCCAAAAAGCAGTTTTTGTGTATGTTCAAATGTTGTTCAATACAAAAATAAACTACTATTAGTGCCATTAATGTGAAGGTTTATGATTTACTTCTCCTTTCTCTTCAGGTGGAGTGAAGCCTCCTTAAGATGTGTAACCTTTGTACTGAAGTCTTAAAGAACGCTTAAGATGGGGAGACACCATTTCTATTTCATGTTTCACAGCCTTCTGTCTTTTTGTAATCTGCCTTTTCCCACCCACATGGACTTTCTGCATCCAGTAAAACAATTATAGATGATTTGACAGGGACAAATCCAACTATCTGACATAATCATCCCTACTGTGTACTCAGTAGGGATGATATTTGGGTCATTACTCCATTAACAATATACTGTTTCTGGATTTACATGACAGCAAGATTCTTGCAAGACATCATTATCCATCTCACGCACCTTCATTTTCTGCTGGTGGTGGTAGATCTGCCATGCGATCTGGACATGCACTGCACACCACTTGCCAGGTTTCTAAAAATTTAGAGAGAAACTGAGGTTAGCCTGCTGGCTTTGATATAGGGAGCTAAAAATGGATTCTGGCAATGAGATTTTCTGGCCAAACTACAAAGTGGGAACTCGTCAGAATTTTCAACCAGGCAACAGATTAAGAAAATCTAACCCTTACTTTAGCCCAATAGAGACCTCAAAGCTATGCTCAAATGCAGCCAAAACCCTGCATGTCCGTGTTCAGAAATAGTTGAAGAATCAGCAGTTTTAGACTTTGTGGCCTGGCCAGAGAGATGAAACATTTCACAAAAGATGAACAAGGCAACCACTCACCCTGACAGATGTCCTGAATGGATCTGTTATCTGTATGGACAAACAGACGACCATTATCATCAACAACGATGATCAGAGCCAAAATGTGCAGAGATCAAAAACGGCCAAAATTCACAATGGGAGTTTGCATTCTAACACTGCATGTCCTTACTTTTAGGTCCCTTTGATTAAATAGACACATCAAATGATGTTAATGCAAACAGGTACATTCATATCCCTCTGAGATTTCACCTTAATATGTTTCACCAGATGGAAAAGAGCAAGAGCAGACTGATTGTGATGCTTTAGCCTGGTGCTTACCCGTGGATCCTTCTGTAGGAGTGTGTGAGGTACTGCTCCAGGACGTGCTGCTACGTCAATGGGATTAGATGCCTGATAGAGAAAAGGAGAAGCAAAAAAAAAAAACATGTGATGACCAACCAAATCTACAGTTAAAACATCTATAGATAAAAAAAGACACATGATCTGCCGTATACTACAGCATACACACAATGTTAGGAGGTATTTCAACCTCCAATGATTCTCAAAATTGAGATTGAGATTCAAGGAGCATTTAAGATGATTCATGCCATATTAGTTTTAACTGTATTTTTCTACCTTGGAGAATGCATGAGTATAAGTGATTTTATCCAGGGTTTCCCACGATCTCAGTGTCCTCACATACAATACAGATACACAGCAGTATATGTCAAAGGTGATGTCCGTGACATATAAATATTTAAGAAACCATCAGAAGACCCTCAAGCTAGTTATGCTAGGAGCACTTTAACCATATATCTTCCTTCAACAGCACCATGTCTGACTAATCCTCAACGGCTGCTACTGTATGGCTGATGTCAGTAGATAAAACTGGAATGATGCTGCAGGCGCTGAGCCATGCCAGAGCAACACATCTCTGATCGCTCCAATCTTCTCCTCAAGTCTTTGCTGTACAAGTGCCTAGATCAGCCTTATTAATCCATCCCTACATCAGGGATAGGAAGATGACCTGGGTCACCAGCCCCCCACAAACAAACACACATCCCAAGCCCTCCTCCCTCCCGAACTTCTCGCCAAGAATACTTAGCAGGGGCTTTGGGCGCATAAGACTGTTCCCTGAACCATCTGGAGGGGCCTTCGACAAAAGGGCCACTCCATGACAGAGCCCCCTGGGAAAAGGGCCAGCGGATTTAGGCCAGCTTTGATTGGTGGCTTACACCGGGTCACAGCCGCTGGGCATCTGCCAGACAGACTCACACCCTCCTACCCCCCTTCGCAGCCCGAGCATCCCCACTGCTCCTGCATATTCTCTCTGTCACTGTCTTAAGCAGACAGAAACGCTTTCTTATCTACGACATGGCCTGTCAGTGCTCAGGTCAGCCCGCAGTTCTGATCCTGCTCCAGGTTCATGCAAGTCTGACACAGTATTATCGATGAACTTATGGATGGGATGGTGTGAAGATTATAAGCATCCTGTTTCACATCTTTGGTGTACACACCATTTTGGGCAGTGAAATATTTAATGTACTTTTAAGATATTTATTCAGTAATAGACTTATAGTGCATACTTGCACATGAAATTTTTCACATCCCAACCAAGCACTGCATATTCTTTATTCCTTTCATTCATTTCCTGAGGTGACTGTGTGTAGTTGTGTTTAACACTGGCAAAATGGGACTGTGCTTGAATGCATGTCATTTTAAAATTTTGATTTGTGAGTATTTCTTTCAAATGTGTACACGTTTCTGTGATTTCTTTTGTGCCCATGCTTCCTTATATTCTCTGCTTGTTATTGCAGATGGTGGTTTGAGGGTAGGGATGTGGGGCTGACCTTAGGCTGGAAGGCTCCTTGCAGCGAGCTGAAGGGTCCTGAGTGTGGGAGCAGCGGGGGCATGCCTGGCATGGTGGGGGGATAGGAGGGGAAGAACTGGGGGAGAAAAGAGTAGGATGGGAGACACAAAAAGACACAAAACACAATCATACAGAGATATGTACAGGACTCAAGCATATGCACACACAAACCCACAGCCACAATAAATGCTCGCATGGCAACATTCAAATATGTCAAATATTTGATTTGCCAAATGCAAATAACTAATTTAAATTAGAATGACAAAAACAAACTTACGTTTGAATGTCTTATGAATGGATTGTCCAGTTTGGGGGTGTATTTGTCGAACTGGAAGAGATAAGAGAGACAAGAAGCACAAGTCCATAAATGACATACTTTACCAAAGTCCTTCATGCAAAAATCCTTCTTTAATAATAATGTCTCATTATTTTACATCACAAAAACAAAACACATGATCAACATCTGTAAGTGGTAATAAGCAGGGTTTTGATCCAGAATAATAAGCCCTCGAGTAAAGCAGCTGGCTTGCACCGGTCATGGGTTTACTTAAACTGCATGGTCAGATAGGCAGTTAAATTACGAACAATACGACTGCTTTAGTAGACTGCCAAGATGAAGACAGCCTGCATGATTTTCCAATTGAGCATACAGACGTTGGGCGTGGAGGCCTAGCTAGGGAATCAGACCCTTTTAAAACCAGACCAGTTGTTTCTATTCACTGGAAAATTTGTAGAAATGTGAATCTAATTGCTTTTGACTGCTATGGTTTTTCTTTTTTTACGAGGAGCTCTGATGGTATAGATGTGTGGGATAAGTGGAGAAATATAGCTTGTTTTGGGTGTTAGAAAACCAGACTTCAAAAAGAGATTTAGTCAAAAAAAACAGGCTCAATTCTCTGTGCATAAAATCTTGGAAAGAATATATGGAGCCTCTTGTGTGTCTTTTATGATTGGAACTGAATCGAGTCGATGATATTTGCAATGGTTAAGAGCTAATTCAGGAAATCTCAGCATGAAACTGATACAACCTTGACACGCTGAATTGATTTGAGGAAACCTTTTCTGTGGCTCGGCTTATGCCTACCAGGATCATCTAAGTTGGAATTTACCATGTAAAAACTATGTCATTGTATGAAAAAATCTTTCTGATCATGTCCTGAACACATGGGAATCTAGTCAGTAAGCCGAGAAGCAGCGCAGGGAGGGAGAGAGACCGGAGAATGTTCCCCCATGTATGAATGGGGACTTTGTATGTCTGTTCGCGAGCCAATACTGGCTCTCTATTTTGAAACAGGCTAATTACAAGTGACAGTAACTTATTCCGATTCCGCAAATACACAAACCATTTGCAGGTACTTTTTGCGAGTGTTTTCACAAAGCTCTCTTGGCAGGCGCAGACGTTTTGGGTTTACATAAAACAGGAAAATGAGTGGGTATGAATCAGTGTTTCTGTGCGCGCGTGTGCAGCCACACGGGTGGTTGAGGGGGGGAGCGGCTGCAGGGCTGGCTAAGCCGCCGGCGGAGACGCAGGGTTTGGGTCAGGGGGCCCCTCCGATGAAGCAGCGCCATTCACATCTGCACACAAAATGGCCGCAGCAGCAGCAATGGTGTTGGCGGCCTTGTTTGTGGGCGATAATGGGCCCAAATCAAAGACAGACAGCCTACTGAGAGGAAACGCCGGGCCAGCTTCCGAGCTCATTAAACAGCTCCTCTGCATTTCTGAAGGCTGTTTAATGTCTGACACTGGGAGAGGGATTTTGGCCGCTTTATGGCCTTGTTAAAAAAAAAAAAAAAGAAAGAAAAAAAAAGAAGAAAAAACTGAAACTTGCCCTTGTAATTTATGGTGCCTGTCAGAGTTTTATAGTAAACAGCTTTGGCTAATTAAAGCTTAATATGTCATCTTATAACAATTAAGGATATTCCTTGTCCAAAGACAAGGCAGGGGCAAAGGGGCGGGGTAGGAAAGACACTCAGTGCTGCCATTTGGCAAACCAGCTGCTTGAGGGCGTTGAACAATAAACAAAAATAGAGGCTTCATAATTTCATTAATTACAGCCATTAGCCAAGGACTGTTACATAGTTGAAATGGCATGGGGCGTCTAGAGAGCAGGAGAAAATGAAAGACAGAGACAGAGAGAGATAGATAGATAGAGAGATAGATAGATAGAGAGAGAGAGATGGGTGTTTTGGGGGGGGGCGCACAGCTGGGCCATACTTGGTTTTCCTTTTCATGACAATACAGTAAAAACAACCACAACATCATCATTACTCCTGCCTCTCTAAGCAAAGCACCAAAGAGAAGAAAAACAGGACTGTTACGGAGGAGGGGGGGAGGGGGAAAAGGCATAAGTTAAGTAACAACACATTTTTCAATTAAATGGAAAAAACAGTATAAGACATAATTTGCAGTCTCAAATCCCATCACAACAACACAACAAACGATGAGGGGGTATGTACATCATGGGCTGCATAATGCTGGCATTAGTGAGATGAGGAAAATCACTTCTTTCATCTTCAAAGGGAGGACTGTGTACTGTATATAATTCCTACCATGTCAGGAATGAGCAGCAGACCAGATAACGGCATGTGTGTTGGCTGAACAGCCATCTAAACAGCCTCTGTTCTTATCTGAGACTGTGCCATAAATACCAGAGCTTTGATTTCTAATGTACAGGATAGGGATAATCTTGGAGTGAAGCCTTAATGGGACCACAGGCTCTTAATCAGAGGTCACGGCATGATGGATTAGATCTATTAGACTAATGCCAAAAAGCTACAAATGTCTGAATTGACTGTCAGAGATTGCAGTGCATTTGAAGTGATGGATGAATAGTCATAACCTTTTTCCTTTGTGCTAATCTGAGAGGTGCCAGTGTTTGACCCCCCCCCCCTCCCCCAGACTTGATGGCAGTAAAAGCACGGAAGCAATTACAAATATTATCAAAACAGTTTTGCAGTGATGTCATCCCCCTTCATCTGCAATGAAGTCATCTGACCGGCTGCAAGGCTTTGAATTTGTCATTGGCAAGTATGGTTGCTGTTGAGCTCTGCACACACACACACACACACACACGCACACGCTCGGCAAGGAACTTGCACACAAAAATAAAAGTCTGCAGGACTGTATTCACTCTCTCTCTCTCTCTCTCTCTCTCACACACACACACACACACACACACACATACACACATTTGTCTGAAGGAGACTTTGTTGTTCTTTGTGAACAGGCAAATGAAAACATTCAGAACCATTAAAACACATCCATGTGCAAACAATTGAAAACCTGCCTTCAGGCAATCCTACTTTTTTATCCCCAGCAAACACAGCTAAATTTATGTCAAAGTTAAGAAGAAGGTGAATAATTTAAATGGAACTTGGTGTTGTTGGCCTGCATGAGTATGCATGTGCTCGGTCTGGTTTAACAAATCTGAACAGAAACTAGCACAAACTAGTAAATGTGCTAGTGTGTGTGTTTGTGTGTGTAAAGGGAGGTGGTAGCCAGTGGGCCATATCTGCCCAGCATTTGTCTTTATCATGGTGGAACAGATTTGATGTTCCCAGCTTCTCACTGGCTCTCCGACTTCAGCAGGACAGTATGCAGAAATCAAAGAGCAAAATTCAAACTGAATCAATGTCATATTATTTGAAGGGAGGGGTTCCTACAGCTACAGGGCATCATCTCAATCAAATTTTGGGGTAAAGAAAAAAAAGGGAGGAATTGATTGAAGAGGAGACTGGGAGGGGTGACAGGTGGGTGGGTGGGAAATTACGGGAGCTGTTTTTTACTTATCCTCACATTTCTGGCTTGGGTACGCACCATGGGGGGTGCGGTGGGCGGGGTGAGGATGGCGGCCGGGGGCAGACTGGCGGGGAAGGGCGTGAAGGTGTGCTGGTGGGTGTGTTGGTGCTGGTGCATGTGCTGATGTTGGTGAAACTCAGCCCTCAGGAGTGACACGGGGGCCAGCGGCGAGGCGGACGGCCCCCGGCCCCGCTCTGAACTCTGAACCAGGAAGCGGTTGTTCAGCTCCTGCCTCAGGAGGTCATGCTCTGTAAGAAAGGAGAGCGAGGAAAACCAAAAAAAAAAAAAAAAAAAAAAAAAAAACAAAAAAAAAAAA
>JAOXYL010000086.1:5058132-5069472 GCA_028564955.1 Terapon puta
CAGGAGCCATTCAGGAAAACAGGAAAACAAAATGGCTGCCGGCTTCCCTCATGCTCAAAATAGAGGCTAAGATGGTGGTGGGTAGATTAACTATGCCCTGTGCAGTTTTATTGATTCACAGTTTTGTCTCATAGGGGATGTGGAACAGGAACATCGTGCTCTTCATTCTGTGTGTATAGCCCATTCCTTCCTCAAGAAAAGGACATGCTGCAGCTTTCTCTGGATAGCTGTGACCTTGGCCCATTTTCAGACTTCAAGAGGAGTGTTTCTAATAAAGAAGCTCAAAGACAAGGATGGTTGATAAAGTTAGCAAGTCTTATAAAGTGATTACAAAATGTTGTTTTCAACTTACTACAGTGTATATTGACTGTTGCCCAATAAAACTGTTCCAATGACTTTCTCATGATTTGAGTCCACAAAGCTGTCTAGTTTCTGTATGTGGTACAGACAACACAAAGGGAAGTAATCTAATAGCTCAAGTCAGGGCAGGAAACAAGCCTCCATCAAATAGGAAAATTGTCAAAAAAGTCCCTGTCACAAAATACAAATCAACAGCACGTAAATGAGCTTAAATCAAGTTAGGAATATCACATTATCATCCAAAATAAAATTTCCAACGGTAGAGTTCAAATTTAATTACTGACTGAGACGCCAGCTGTTTACACTGCTCTCTTCACTGAACTGGTGGCAAACTTCATAGTAGCTCAAACAAAACTCCAGTCTACTTGGAAAATGCAACGTAAACAAACCACAAGTCAGCTAATTGCAGTCAGGTGAACTAAAGATCCCCATCACTGCCAAACTAAGAGCTGAGGATGGAATCAATATAAAAACTTATGTAAAAGTGGCTAGGCTGGAATATTGCATCCATTTTGCAAGCAATGAATCTCTGACACCAAACACGTGAACTTTTTTCACTTCTATCAACCAACAAATCAAGTTTGTGAATACCTCTTTTCATCATGCCACTCTTCATACACTACCCTTGCTGTACTCTTGTTTGGCATTTCACCGAAGAATACCCCCTTTATACTAGAGGCATGAGGAGGCCTCTGGAATATCATCCAGCTAACGACAAATTAATGATGAAGAGACCAAGAAAATTACTGAAATTAGATTTCAACCATTTACAGCACATCGACAGAAAATTGTCTTTATTCAATCACATCTCGTTATTACATAAAGTACGGTCCAACTGAGGCCATGCCTTAGGCCATGTTATTAAACAATATTGAGTTCGTATGTGAGAGAAGTAACAATGAGACACACATTTTACTGCTCAACTAGTTAGAAAACCTCAGCCATTGAGGAAAAGAGTCACCGCAAATGAGTTAAGACATTAACACCAGTCAGATGGTTTCCATTTTATCCCATAATTGTGTGTGTCAGTACCCTAAATCCCATATTCTTAGCCAGAAGACCCTTGCCCTCCAAACTAATGGCTTCCACATCAGAGGTTAAGGTTGTCAACCTGAATATCTTAACCTATAAAGAACCTTAGAGGGAAATGTCTTCTCAGCAGTTCTTGGAAAAAGCACATTTTTCACCAGACTTTTATGCCACCTCCCCACCCCTTAAATTGATAAGTTTTAATTCATTTTGATGAAGATGTCTGCTAATCTGGAAGGCCTTTGTGCATGTAATATGGATTAGGCACTTTAGCTCAGGGAGCTCAGTCATGATGCCAGAAAAGCCTCTTTGCACCACAGCTCCCTCGTTCATCTGGCCACAGGCCTGCAATGACTTCTAACCCTTTGCTCTCATGGGACATACCCTGCACCAATACTCCTTCCATTCCCCCAAGTGAGCTGCCCTGGCCCTCTGCATGCCAGGCCCCAGTGGGGATGGAGGGGTTGATAGAAGACCGATGCAAGGGCAAGGGCCTTCCTCGCTAATTACACCAATACAGCTCCAGAGACAGAAGCCGAGAGCCTTTGACATCAGTTTCATATGGATCTTTTGTTCCTTTGTTCCATTGCGCTTTTGTAGACTCACTGCAGGGGTGTCTATCATAACTTCCTGCTTTCCTTAGCTCCATTCCATGCACTGAAAAGTGACAGGATGCATAAAGCCTACCATTTTCAAACTCACACGATTCTACTGCGCTTGGCGTTCAAACATAAAACGAGTGTAATTGAGCTGATTATTTCTTTTCCCTCACATATAGGCTGAATTCGATAAAGCAGCTCAGTCCAGAAAGACATTCCACTTAACAGGTTATCTAAATTCAATAAAACAAAAATCCCCAAACTAAGTGCATGCATGCTGCATTGCATTAGATCGAACTAATGTACACAGAGAAGGTGAAAAATTCAAAAGCAGATGTCCTACCGTGCAGCTAAAGAAAGACAGTCTGATAAAGAACAGATCACCAACATTTCAGAAAAGTACAAAAAAAATCGAACCACTGTAACTACATTAAAATCGCAAAAATCTTTAGATGGACTTTGTGTGGGAGAATTTGCTAGCAGAGATCTACAACTTAAACCTCTTTGCTGTTGTCTGCCTCAAAGCCGGTTTAATATGAGGAAAGCTTTTAAATTCCTGGGATTCCTGAAATGGCTTGATTCATGAAACAAAACCTTCAAACATCAGGATGTCTCATGGTTTATCATGAGACCTCTATCAGGGAAGCCTTTTGGTTTGCAAATATATTCTGATTGGCAAAATCACTTCAACAGTACAGACAGTGTACTTATTATAGCCTGCAGATGTTCACAGAGGTAAGCTGTTTACTGCCTCAAAAGTCTACAAAATCTGGACTTCCTCCCCTCTAACAGTATGTATTTCAGCAATAAAAAAGGTTGTTTATATAGCAATCAAGCCACGAGCTGGAAAGCAGGAGAAATATTGCAAAAGGGGTAGAGAAAAAAACTCAACACAAAACCACTCGATCCTGCTTTAATAGAAAGCAGAGCGATGGCAGCTGACTGGGGTTCCATCGTAAAGACAAACAAGCATTAACTGGGATGTTTTAAAGGCAACAACAGAGGGTTTTTATTTAATGTCTTAAAGCTTTAATTGGCGCCTCTGTTATTTCCTCTTCAAGGGACTGAGGGTAACAGTAAACCCAGTGTCAAGGAGGAGGGCCTCACTGACTGTGGCGACCCAGCAACTGGCTGCCCTTATTGGGCCTCTACATCTGTGATCTTTACCAATTGAGTTCAAGAGGCTATGCTCCCCTGGCCCCCAGCTGCCAACAAGGCAGGCCTCTCAGCTAGGGCCCGGGAGTCTAATCGGCCTGGAAGGGCCCTGTCAACCACTCACCCCCAGGGTCACATATGGAAGTGACTAGAGCTGTTGTAAGTCACCTGGGGATTTTCATAAATCTCAAGTCTGTTTCCTTAAGCTAATAATTGAGGAGAGCCACCTCTCCCCACGAGTTGTGCCTGACGATATTATGGCACCAATTTTGCACTTTCCACTTGCTGTCTCTCCCTCCCTGACAAACAGGAAGTAGATATCTATGGTAATAGCGGTAACTAAATTGCTCTCTAAACAGCTCCAGGTTTAGGTCCCCTGGAGATTTCATTTAAGAGCTGTAGGGGAAAGCTAGCTATTGAGTTCCAGAAAATGTGGACCACCACCTCATGCAGAGGTTCAAAGATGGATGTCAAAGCAAAGCTACTTCTCTGAGGCCCTGGCTCGATACATCACAAAAACATTTCAGTCAATGAACTTTATGTACACTAACATCTCTTGCATGCCTTCCCTGTGTGCTGAGAGTTGAATCCAGTAGACAGACTGTGGAGCCAGTAAATCTGATACTCTCCTCAAGGAGAACAAGTGCTCCTTTATGCGAACGGTTTACAGCTCCATATGTATTTTCGATTTAGATTTATTTAGTGAGGGGCTCAGTAAGACCCCTGAGGGATCCATAAGCCTTAGTGCTCGATCTCCACCTCTCTTGTTAGATTTACGTCCTACAACAACACAAACAAAACTCTTGTTACTCCCCCAGGAGCCCAGCTGTGAATCACAGCAGCTTCTATCTGAGCTCAACACGCAAAACAGGAGGAGAAAAAGAAAAACTGGCAAAATTCACACTGTCTTTGCTAAACAAAGTGGAATGAGGTACATGAGTTGGTGGTAAAAAAAACATGGGGAGGTAGTTTTGTGATGGCCACACATGCAAGCCAGTCCATAACCATTCTGAGAGGAGACACAATTGAGGAGGTTTGGCCAAGTGAGGCTAAGTGGGATTGATGGACCACAGCTTAGGCACTTGCCCAGACTGAAGACACATTGAGGTCTACGGTGAATACTGAGCTCCAGCCCAGGCTCACATACAACATGATCTGGGCTTTACACAGTCAAAGCCCTCCATCCTTCCTTGCATTGTCTTGTCTGACATGTTGAAGGATGTGAGGGAGTCGGGTGCAGACAAAGGCCTTTCCCGGCTGGCCCATTAGCTGGAGAGAGTGATGTCCAGAGCATTGGAGCATGTCCCCTGCTCTCAGGTGGGGGCTGTTTTATTAATGAGCCAATCGAATGAGTGCAGGCTGGGGGCTGGTCACTGCTGACTGTAGGAAGCACCTTGGGCGGCCAGCCTGGTGAGTGAGTGTGGCCGGGAGTCAGAGGACCGATCCCTGCAGGGGCCCCAGCCAGTAATGTACTCCCTGGCGGGCCTCAGTGGAGGCACATTTGACAAATGGACTCCTTTAGCAGAGCCGTGCCGGGGGGATCTGGGCTCTGGTGTTGGCTCATGGCTGGTTTACCTGCCCACCGCCATGCTCGCTTCTTCATCTGCACTGCCTCCCCTGAGCTCAGACAGCTACTGACTGATAATGAGGCCATGTACAGATGAATGGATGGGCCAGGCTAGCAAAGACACACAAATGTACAAGCGTACACGTACATGCACACAGACACTGAGTCTGACTGTGTGGAGATAGGCAGGGCTGGCAGGCTTATGCTGTTAGTAGCATGGCATTGTGTAGTCAAACTACAACTATGATGTCTGTGATGGGTTACAGTGGAAAACTGGCAATGCAAACCTTGCACTATCTTTGGAAAAACAGTGTAACAAAATAGGGCTTACCACAATAAGCGGCATTTAACATTGGCCATTAGTTAATATTTGGACAAATGTGTCATTAAGCGAAAATACTTACAATAACAATGTGCAAGATTTGATTTGCTTCTGGAAAACATTTAAATATTTTGTTTTGACAGACACATTAATTTACTCCTGAATTCCATGTGTCATGTCTAAATCAGAGACAGGAAGTCGGTGCTTTGGCATTTGCAGCACACTCCTTTTCCACAGATTAAACTTTTGTTGACATTTATCTAGCACAAAAAAATCTAATCTTTAATGGACTTTCTTTTTTTGGGCAAACAATCTTTTGTTTTCTCGTGTGGAGGCAGATGCTGAGGTGGGAGACAAGCACTGCGACAGATCTGGTTGTGTGTAAACAAGGAGCTGAGTGCATTTGTGTTTTCTTCGTGTGGTGCAGGATTGTGACAAATTCCAGAGCAAGTCTCTAGTGAGTCCCACTGCTTTGGTGTCAGCACCGAACGGCTGTCTGCGCGTGATGGAGCCGAGAAGCGCTGAGCACCGCAGCCTCCCTTGGGATGCGTGCCGAACAAGATGTCGCCTGTCAAGCGGGGAACATTTGAAAATAAATAACATCAATGATGATTTCAGTTTACTTGTCACGAGCGTGTGCGCTTTTTAGAAGTGATGCCATCACTCTGCTGGGGATGCAATCGCTCCTCTTCCCTCCCACCCCCCCACCCCGTCTTCTGAGACAGGCCTCGGCTGCTAGACGCACTCCATTTCCTATTCACATTCAACATCAATCTGTTGGAGGCTCCAGATATCAGTCTTAACAAGCTGCTGTGTGAGATGTGTGCCATGATCATTCATTAGAGCCACCGTAATAACAATGGCAGATTACTTTGTAAATCTATAAACATATCTGCTTTCAATGGGTAAAGAATGTTACTTACATTACCTGGATACATATGATAAAATCCCGCTTGTATACGCCCTATTATGCACCACTGGAACCGAACATTTTCCATTACTCAGAGAAATACAAATGACTTTCAGCATTTTGGGCATTTGTATCCTTCTAATCTGTGTTATATTGAATTGTTAAGGAAAATTCATAGTCCCAATATAGCCATCTAAAATGTCAAATGACAAGACCAATAATTACGGGCTGATTCCGGAACAATTCCAAGGGCAATTTATTAGCCTTGACTGGAACTCAGTTTGTTCAATAACTCAAATTGAAAAGACAGGTGAGACCATTCATCAGATATTCAAGTGTGTGTATGTGTATGCATGTCTATGCACTCATTTGGCCTCCGTGCATTGGAACGAAGCCCAGCAGGGGAGCCTGAACCGATTGGAGTCTCAAAAAAGACCAAAGAGCACTTGTAACACAAAGAGTTTCATCTCAGCTCCTTAAGGAGAACCATCTGTTGTAAGGCAGCCTCTTTCTCGCTCTCTCTCTCGCAGCTCTACAGTCGATCGTAGGTCAAGAGCAGGAAAACAAATGTGCACTGTGCACATGTGTCTGTCTGTCTGCCATTCCTCCAGCCAGAGATTACATATCAGAATGTTCTTTTGGCAGCACAGCAAAAGAGAGGGGGAGAAAAAAGGTCCCCAAGGTATGGAGGAAAGATCTGGCTTCCCTAGAAAGGCATCATAAATTGTTTGCAGTGTGTTCATCTCTTAAAGACTGGGGCTCATCTCAAGTGGATAGAGGCTGTGAGTAAGGGAGGTGTTGGAGAAAATGTACAGGGACTGGATGAGGTGAAGGAAAATGTGGGGAAGTGAAGGATGGGGAGTTAAAGCATCTGGGTTTGGCGATTGCGAAGAGCCTCCTTCTTCTTGTTTGGAGGCATGACCTGCACTGCTGAGGCCAGAAATCCCACCATCAGACTGGCTAAATGCACACACCAGACATGAGGAGCTGAGGGAGGTCAAGCTTATCTGTCTGTAGCTGTGTATGTACTGACCGGGAGTACAGACATGCGTTTCTACCCATTAGCGTGTAAGTGTGTGCTATGGTCTTTCATCACCCAACGACCCCCTCCTCATCCCTAGCTGGGCTGCACAAAGTGAATCAACCTCTTGCTGTGCACCTCTGAGCTACAGGCCTCTAATGCCTCCATGTGTTTCCCTTTCATTCAGCACATACAGTACAGTATCTGCCTTTGATTTGAGGCTGGTCTGAGGGCAGATCGATCACAGTTTAAAGGCCCCTAATCAGGAACAGGAAGGAGGAATGAATAAAATCATACATCATGGCTCTCTGGCTGCTTGCCTCTTGCTATTCTCTCCACAGTACTTTCTCTTTCTTTCCCCTGTCACTATCATTGCTGTCTTTGATGTCTAGAAACCACTAGAAGCGATTAGAGCAAGTCTTTGCATTGTGGGAGAAGAGATGAGGGTCAAAAATGAAGCACCCAGGATCCACCAAAAATAACCAAGGCACAAGATAACAAGTAAGAAAGGAAGATGAAAGAAAAATGCTTCTCACTCAAATGATCAGAGCAATCTGTAACAAATATGTCACCTTGTTTTGACCTATTGTAGTGCCATCTTTGAGAGAACCACTGTACTTCAGGATACTTGAAAAGCGGTGTGGCATTAATCCTTCTTAGTTTATTCTTCTGCAATGAAACCATCAATGATAGAAAGAAGCTACCAAATCTAACATAACTCGTTCAGTAGCTCACCCTGGAGAGACGGAGCATATTCCAAGACAAACAGCGGGGCTTAAGACATTGGTAACCAAAAGAATAAAGAGATGAACAAAGGGAAATAGAGTGAGAAGAGTGAACGAAAAGAGTAGTAGTGAGCATATGGAGCAGAAAGCCAAAAGTCATTTGTGGCCTGGCTGAGCCTTTTATCTATGCCTTCTCAGATGGAGTCATGTCGGGAGCGGAGAGCGGGAGGGAGGGTTAATGAGCGGCATTGACTACTATCAGCCTCAACAGTGCCCAGGCCCCTGGCCTTTATAAAAGAATCATATCCTTTCACCCTAATTAAAAGGCAATGCTTTTACCTGGAGGGTGACCCCTCCGAACCTGCTTCCTTTCTTGCTTTAACAACCACCCCCCTCTCTCATCATTTTTAATCTGTCCATATGGTGATTTCTTTTCCTCCCAGTCCACATCCTAAGAGAATGGTGAGCTGGAAATGGTATCATTTCCAACCAAAAATTATGAAAAAAACAGTGGTTGCTAAGAATGCGCTTAATAGTCACAAAGAGGTAGAGTAGATGTAACTTTTGGATACATCTCTTGTCTCATCATTTCCCTTCTCTTGTCTCTCTCAGTCCCATTCGATCATTCTCACTAGTTCTATGGCATTTGTTATATTGGGGACTTATTTCTAATTTGGAAGTCTGTTGTTTCAAAGACACCAGATAAGCGCAGCCCTATAACCCTCAATTCCACTTCATCAAGCTCCGTCTCTGTCTCTTCTCCTCCGTTCAAAGTACGATGCAACAAAATAGCCACAGCAGGCATTATTAATGAACTAGAATGGGCGAGGAGGGAGGAGCTCATTTCTTATTTATGAGATACTAACCAACTGGCAACCTCCCTGACAGTCCTATTAATGATCTTTACTGGCCCTCAGGCCATTCCATCTCCCTCTCTCTTTCCCAGTACCTGTCTCCCTCCCCTGCTCACATCCTGCCAACTCGCCTCCCTCTTTGCGAATCCCCCATTCCGGCCTCCATCTCTTAACATGACGGGATTGAAGCAGGGAGGGGAGTGGAGGGGTGGGGATGGGAGGTGGTGCAGGCCTGTAATTTGTGCAGGGGATTTAGACATTACAGGGGGAAAAAGGGCTCTCCTGGGACCAGGCAGTTGATCAGCCGTGGCCCTGGTGGAGCAAGCCAGACAAATAACAAATGACAGCTCTGTGATTAAATCAAACCTTCTACTTTAAGTGTTGAAGTATCTGCCTGTCACTAACAATCTAGGGCTTGTTAAAGCTCCCATCCCCTCCTCCCCCACTTAAGAGCCCAGCCTCCCTCCTGCTGCGGAGTCCCATCAAGCTCCCATCCCTTCCTCATCCTCAGAACTACCACCCCCCTCCCACCACCACCACCTTCCTCTACCCCCAAAACACATCAATCAAACAGCTCCCTCTGGACACCCTCCCACCTCCTCCCTCCATACTCCTGGCTAGCCATCTACTCTCAGGAGAATGTATGAAGTGACACAAACACACACACGCTCCTACTGTATGTGAAAAAATTTCCACAAAACCAAAAATGAAGGGGTTTAGCATAAGATGAAGAAATTCTTGCAAAATGGATATGATGGCTGATCCAGTGACTAGAATTTATGAAATTGTCACTGTATATTTGAATCCACGGTCATGTTTAACTGCACCATTGAGATTCATACAACGTGAACCAATTCAGTATTGTTATAGTCCAATAACAGGATCTTAAACTAGCTCATAATGGCTATTTTATTGACAAACCAGTGTGAATATTCATTGGCGTAAGTGCTCATTGGAGACAACCAGTAAAACAATGCTTGTAATTCAAAATATAATATAATTATTACTGAGTACTTCAGTCATTTTTAATGATACTGATGAGCTTCAGATGCCCGGGATTGAACTGAGCTGAATTTAGTGTACATTGCCTAAAAATCTTGACCAAATTCACATTTTCAAAGTAAATAGCACCCAATAGTCATATACACATATCAAGTGAATTCCAGTGATAATAAACTAGTTCCCATTACAAATTCCCTTTGGTTTCCAAAGTGATTTAGACCTAATAAATAAAATAAAAGTCACGCTATTGCTTTTAAGCGATCACCAAATTTGAAGGAACTCATAGACAATCAATAGTCATGTTTTGGTCTCCGTTTCCTTTATTATGGAGAGTCTTCAATGTTGTTTTGCTGCACAACCTGTTGGGATGAGTCAAAACAGTCTCTGATGACATTAAAACACTGCATGATGCTCTGCTCTCCCACCTATCTCTGTAGCCTTTTCACACAACATTAACATCATTACGCCTTGTGGCACAAAAGCTGCCTGCACCAGAGACTAACATGCTGGGAGTCAAACTGGGGCCATTGGGGGAGGGGGAGGGGCAGTACAACATTTATGATTTTCATAAGACCCAGCTTTGCTATCACTGCTGGCCTGACTCGATCAGCAGATTTTATAGTCTGCTAGGTTAAATGGAGATGGCATTAACCCCTGGTGTGGGACCATATATCCTTAACAGTGAAGCCAACAGTCCCTGAAATAACAAACATTTACAACAAGCGCCGTAACCGGCTAGAACGAATGAGGAACAGGAAGAGCTTGGCTAGGGAAGTTAGCTGACCTTATAAAATTTCTGGCTGCTTAACTGCTCTGCTGCCTGTTGGGCAGGCTGTTGATGTCTGAACGGTGACATGATTTAAGGCTAAATTAGTATTCATCACACCAGTCACAAGCCATTAATCTAATATCCCCAACATGAAATGATATGCAAATTGCAGTCCATTGTAATGCTGCACCATGTGTCAGTGCTTCAAAATGGCCACTGCTGCATCTGCATCACAAGTTCTGCACAATGAAAAAATATAGGTGCCCTACGTTGCCTCTATATACACAGATTTGGTTGGGCAGAGGTTGACTCAAACTGTATATGGTAGTATCATTCATAAAAGTGTGGGGTAGAAAATATTATTTACATGTACATGTAGTGTGCTAGTTCAGGTGGTCCTATGTCTCAGTGTGATACTGCAGAAATGAAGATGGCTTTTGTCTGTGTTCAGCTTAAATTCAGTTAGTTACAGTGTACAGATTTGAGAAGTTGTTGAAAGGTATTGCTGTAACCACACTGGAATATCACATCAGCAACACTTGTTTCCTGTATTTTCAGTATTTGCCATGATTTTAGGGAGCGAGGCACTCGCAAACCTGATACTTTGGGAGTATTATGTTGATAAAACTTTCTATTTGCCTGCTGTCAGACCAGGAAATGTGTTTTTCTTAAAATCCCTAACCTTCATTCAGCACATGTTCTTGCTGATGTCCATTAGTCTGACATGGGTACATCAATTTATTGCTTTTCTTGCTTCAACAGATATAACTAATGTCCTGTGTACTGTAATGGATCGTCCATACTTACACAGCATAGTGTATGTTGATGGCTAACAGCCATTCAGTGAAAAACCTCTTCTGATAAGCAATTTTAGGCTTGGTTTATCCAAAATATGGATAAACACTGGCAGCTGGTAGGGCTGATTTGGGTTTTCAAACTGGGCTAAACGTTTGCAATATGTCAATCACTCACACCTGCTCCACTGCCCTGATACCTGTGTAAACTGCAGCACCTGGGTGCACCAAGC
>JAOXYL010000086.1:5071635-5081914 GCA_028564955.1 Terapon puta
CCTACATCACTACAAGTCACGTCAAAATAGAATTACCAAGCATTCCACCTAATGAATCATCATGACCTTTATCTTTACATTTAGGTGGCACCTGTGAAAGGGAATTCATTACTAAATAAACCAATGTCTTTCCACTTCTCGAGTAGGCTGAATGGGACTTCTCTTGTTACAGTATGTTCTGATGCAGATTAACTATTAATGCAATTTGGGTTTCAACCTATTTGTCAAACTAAGTCCAAGAGTTTCTTCCCTTTGGCCACTATTGCAGCCAGTTACTAAATGTCAATGCCCAGATGACTACTTCTGCCTTAAAATGTGCCTTGTGGATCAAGGTGGAAAGCACAACCGCAGTGTCTTGAATTCATAAAGCCAGACTCATTGTATCACTGGGAGAATAAAGCTAATGAAATCATGCAGGAATTAAGTTGTTTAAGGGCTAAATTCTGGTTCTTGGTGGACGATAATGAGCATGCAATGCGGGAATCCCCCTCCAACCTCCTCAGTCTACATCGAGCTACTAACATCGCTTTCACGATCCAGCCGGTCAAATGAGAAAAAAAAAGGACACAAGCAAGTCTTTCAAAGGACAAATACGGAGTGGGGGATTTTGGGGAGCCAGGGTGAACTTAACAAGCAGGGATCTTACAGATTTAAAGGTACTGCTATAAATTTATGGCGGCATGTTTGGACGGGGGCCACAGTGAACAGCTTGGCCAGCTGAGCAACATCACAGCGGGACGCCTAATAAGCTCTGCGCAATTTTTCACCCCATATTTTATCAATAAAAAAGCAGTTTAAACAGCCTCCCTCCGAACCGCAGCCGCTGCACTGCTTGCCATCTGGAGCCCTCTTTCATTTTATAATCCAACTGTCATTAAAATGCTTCTTGGCAGTTTACAGCTCGTTCCCCCTGTGCAGATGTGGAAGCGATCTTCAGAAGGGGCCCTCTGATCAAAGTGTTCACTGCTGTCAGACATAACACTTACCACCCTCAGGCTACCTTCCAGTCCTATCCGGACTTAATGCCTCCCATTATTTATTTATTTCCACACTTCTGTATTTATCAGGTGCACCACTCCCAGCAGAGATCGTGAAGCTAGCCCCAGAAACTAGCAGTGGTTGCCCAGAGGTTACACACAGAGGCTCGGGAGCGAGGAGGTTGCAGGTTAGAAATGCTGTTGAAGTGCTGTTAAGCTAAGCATGAAACCTCTCTAAACAAACTGGAGGAGTTCACATTAGCTGAAAGTAGACAGCTAAAAGGAAAGGAAAACAGCAAAGTAAAGTCACTCATTCTGGCCCTCCCATACCGTAGTGGTATTATTTTTGGTGGCTGGATGGAAGTGGGCTGAAAAGATTTTAAGATCCAGAAACAATAACTCAAATTGAGATCAACTTTCAACTCAAAAGCAGTCACTTTTAATATTGGGTTCACTAGTTGAGAAGGGAGACGTATTTTACTCTCAGTCATACAACGTATCATACTAAGAGTTTATGATGAAATGGCACTACTTATGCTCATTAGGAAAGGAGGAGTATATTGTCTACAAATGTGCTCATTACCCTGAATTTTTGTCAACACTATGGACTGCTTCCCTGTCTGCTGGATTTCAGTTCTGCCTCTGATTCCGTTCATTTCATTTCCACTAGTGAAACACCATGCACAAACACACCACTGTAGTTCTGCATATAAGTTCAGTATGAAACAATCACTTAGCATGCCAAAAGTTATGGCAAGTAATATTACGTACATAAAAACTGCTGTGACATATATCATTGCTATAAGTCACTAACAGGAGATAAATGTGAGCTTAGTAACCTAATAACATGAGCGTTTCTGGCAGCGACCACAAAGGTGATGGCAGTAGGTCAACCCGTTGGCAGTGTCTCTGTATCATATCACGCTGCCACATTCACTGTGTGCACACGCATGACTTGCAGGCTGCCCAGCGACCCGCGGCCTCCACACTGATGTGGCGCGGCGTGCATGGCGTTAATGCTCCGACCGGGTGTTGATTGAGCTCCCCTAAAGCCAGTGACGCATGTTGCCTTTGTTTGGCAGCCGTCCCGGTGTAAGAACTGGGGCCATATTCCGCCTGTCAGTGCCATGTGTTCGCTCTCCTCAGAGCACAGCGGCCGATGCCACTCAACCACCACCCCCCTACCTCCCACCCCCTGGCATCTCTATGGGCACCCCAGGCCTAGCAGGTCTGCACTAATGAAGTCAAATTAATTTAATGGATGCCCATGCCGCCTGCGTCTGTGGTGCCTGGCAGGGGGACAGTTTTAATGCTGGTCTCTGTCTGTAGTTCTACACCTCATACATATCTAAGAGCTGCTCTACCTCTTTGCCTAAACTGACAGGCATATCAGCTTCACTTGTGCCAGTATGCCCTGCATGACTCAGAACTGATCTTCAGTGGCCATAAAAACTAAAGTAGCAGGGAGATCTCCAGTTAACTTCGGAGAGAAGCCAGGTGTGTCCACTAATTAAAGCTCAATGAAAAGGAAAAGGGAAAATAACTGAGTGACAGCCATCGTTAATACCTGCTCCCCGCTGCACCCCGAGCCTAAAAATCCTCCCGTTAACTTTTATGGAGCACCCTTTGATACAATAATTTTTTTTTTCCTGTAATCTTTCAAGCCCTGTACCTTTTCCCCTGGCTGACGCAGATCAAAGCAGGCTGGTTTTGTGCATAAGGGACTGCAGTGGCTTGCATTTCTGGCTTAATTGAAGGCAGCTGGCCTCTGTGTGTGTTTGGGCCTGATCTCAGCGTGCTCTCCGGGGTTCTCGGCTTTCCACATCACATAGACATTCGCCCACGGAAAGTTCCCTCCAGAGCCCGAGTGACGCGAGGGCCTGCAGGGCTTGAGGTCTGGCAGTCGCCAGCCCATCCACAGGCATTTGAGTGTTTAGATTGACTTGGAGATGCTCAAGTGGTTAGCAAAAGAAAGATGGAATATGTTTCTCTCAGTGGGTGGGAAAGAGGCTCAGACTCAGCATTCACTTCCTTTACTGTCCATCATCACCGTTATGAGGGGCTGCACATGATCCTTCCCATAAAGATGCAAGGTCGTGAAACTTGGCATCAGAAAGAATTATTTGTTAAACTGAGACAAAATGCAGGGGCCCAAGAAATAACAATGGCCTATGACTTCAGGATTAATGTATGTTGATTTTCCTTATAAAATGTCTTCAGAAAAACAGGTCTGACGTACTATTCTGCTGACTGGCCTCTTTGTCTGAAAAGGGAATTGAGGCACTCTAAACATTCTTTTCACAGCCACAGTGGACCGAAGCTCCATTTACTGATGTATTCTTGGCCTAAAAGGAAGCAAAGTTTCTTTAGGGAAACATTATCCACGATGGTACTGATTCCTAATAACAACAGGGAATTCTATATTTATCCCTGATTGCATATGCCATTTGTTGTGGAGGAAAAGCAAGTCCTCTTGCATTAGAAAGTCTTGTGCAGACAAGCCAAAGCTGGGACAGACACGAGTCTTGGTGCGCCAGCTCTAAACGCACACAAAGTCTGTCTTGCATTTCAAGCCAGAAGAAATGTGTAAGTAATTACAGTCCAACCATGTTTATTGAATAAAAACCCACTTAGACATTATGTTTATGCACGATCAGAAACACTCAAATCTTACATCCACGTACACAAAAACATTTGTGTCTTTTTTCTCTTTCCACAGAACATCTGCACCCAATATGGAGTCAATTTTACTTTTATTACTCATGTGGAAAAATGTATATAGTGCTCGGATTGTTATTCAAACACAGGCCACTTGAAAAACAATGAATTTTGTCCCATGCTGCTTTGGAGTGCAGTGGACACACTGAACACCGGGTTAGTCAGGTTAGCTGCCTGTTTAACTATGTGTCCCGCAGCTGCATTGGGAATACTCCCTGAGCTATGTGTTATGCTTCCCTTTCTATTAAGTGGATGTGCATTAACTGCTATGAGAGTGCATCACTCAAAACACAGTCCACATGGTTACTTCAGGTTAATTACAATGAGATCATTTTATGTGTTTATTATATTATGTTTGGTAATTCAATTATTTTCAAGGGTAGATGCAGTATGCAATCAAAGAATATTATTCTGTTTCAATACTGGAAGTATTGAAATGTTGCACTTTTAAAGAGAGCAGATGGGTCCTTTCATTTCAAGACCAACAATCAATCGTTGACAGCAGGACCATCAAAAATATATAAAAATAATGCAATGTACAGGTTTCAATTCTTTTCCACAGTACTAACAATGTTCTGCTGATACGTACAGAACCAGTTGGATGAAATGTGGCACCGCAGCTGGTGTAATACTTCACCACTTGTCTTGTTTGATATGGCATGCCATGCTTTCTCTATCACTGTATCATTGAAGTGACGAGATCTCGAGCAGAAAATTGTGCAATCGAGCGTTTCACCTGGCCATTGCTGAAAACTCTCCTATTACAGAACCGGGGCTCTCAGGTGGGAAAAACAGTGTTTGAGGAAAACCACCCCTAAAAATGGACCTGGTAGAGGTGGAGTAAAAACACACACCAAAACCTGATGTTCATGGAGGCAACAATAACTCCCTCAATAACAATGATCACAAGCTGTTGAACATGGCTGAGTGGTGACAGGATTTTCTCAAAGAGTTAGCAGAGCACCGGTGTTTCAAAGACGGAGGGGTAGGGTGTGTTATGATTTTAACAGAACAAAAGGACGACTATTTGTTCTATTAACGCTCTCTGCCAACACAAACAGCTTTGACTGAGAGAAGGCAGCAAGCGAAAGAAGATTGCAGTCTTGATGCCATGTTATGTTTTCACACCTCCCCTGTTCTGAGTGGCTGGCGTGGTTCTGTTCGCCACAACCCTTCTATTTTCATCCGCAATGCCAACATCAGTGCTAACCTTTAAGAAAGAATTTGGACCAGGCTATTGGGTGCCACATCAATGACGCCACAGCCATGTTGACTGTCCCTGCATTGTCGTATGACATGCATTGCTAGTGACAAGCCGTCTTTGCTGATGTCAGTTGGCCATGTCTGCTGGCTGGCCCTGCAGAAGCTCCGAGTTTTTCTCTGTCATCACGCCTCTTCCTCCCAACATGCACTGGGGCTGGGTTTCACCGCTGAGCTTGCCCTTACACTCACTTCCACTCAAATACGTCACATACGGCTAAGACCGAGAGCGTCCTTCTTCACTTCAGAGACAAATCCGAATGTGCTCCCTGATCACTGCATACTTGTGCGCTAAATGCACAACAGATGTATCGCTTGACAACCACAAAAAGAAAGAAAGGAAAAAAAAACTTTAGCCTGCAGCGCACATGATTTGGAGCTGACCAGAAATCCATGTTGCAAACAGCTCAATATAAATTAAAGAGATAAATGTTTCCAGGTTCATGGTAATAGTAACATGTGAGGAACATCATGAGATGTTTATTTCTGGCCAATCTACAAAGGCAGGGGTCATTATTTTCTACAAAAAAAGAGATGACTCCATAACCTTAACCCTTAAATTTACGTTCAAACATGACCAAAATTAGGAGGGAATGCTTAATCTATCAGGTTGCATGGCGTTTTGTCCCCCTGACACACACACTCACTGAATTTTGCGTTTTGTTTTACTTTCAGGTTTAGCCAGAAAGTGAAAACCGTGGTGAATAGAGGAAAGCAACTGAGTAAGAAGAAAATAGAGGGAAAGACTGAGGGAGGGGGAGAGAAAGACAAAAGCAAGAGGAGAAAAATGACATATCCATATTAAGGCCTGTGTTGCCGGTGTCAGTTCTAATTTCACAGTGCCTGTGGGGAGCTGAATGCAACCAGTCAGCTCTGGTCTCATCTCGTTCCTCCTCCATTTTGAATCAGGGCCGGCGAATCCCAAGCTGGGGGGAAAGGAATATTACTGGCAAATTGGTTTTAGATTAAAGGAGGTGGCGAGGCATTCTGCTTTCTCAGCTCTTTCCCAGGTGCACTTAATCTAATTTCATTAAAGAGATGAGGACGGATGATCACTTGTGTCGAAACATTAAGCCGGTCCATTTTTCCCGTCTATAAAAAAAACGTTCAGGTTGTCAGCGGCCTGGTGGGTGGCCTGTTTGTTATTGAATATGATGACTCTAGGAGACCAATCTGGAGCTTGCAAAGCAGCGGGAGGTTGGGGAGGGGTATGTCGGAAGGGGAAACGCATCTACATGAATATATATTACTATTGCCGTTTTGCTTTTCCAAGATGGTGACAGGGGGAAGAGGTAAAAAGTGACGACACTGGTAATGACAGATAGGATGCTGGCAGTAAATAATAAAAAAAGAGCCAGAGGAGGATGAGATTTAAAGAAAAAAAACAGATTTGAGATTTGATGGTGTTGGCGGTGTTAACGGATATGTTTGAAATCCCCACAGCATGCTTGTTTTTCGTTGCACAGCCAACTTCACTGGGCATACCACCCCCCCACCGCCCGCCCCACCCCCCCCATACATCAACTGGGAGGATACCATTAGCTGACGAGCCATTACTGATAAGCTGGTAGAGACGTTTCGACGTGGTGATACGGCATTCATTCGGCACACAGCGGGAAGATAAGGGGGTAGAGGAGGAATTAATGTGTCAATCAGAGCCTGTGCGCTGCCCTGGCAGATGAGTACACCGGAGCCATAAAAGAGCTCATAGACGGGATGTGGTAATGGTCCTTGGAGACTCCCTCGGAGACAGATACACTTTCTGCTGAGTGACTGCTGGGCAAATAGGACCAAATAGAATTAGCCGACCTGGGTGTCCTCCACTGTGGCTATGGTGATGCACCTGACACAAGGCCACTGTGTTAAGGGCTGCAGAGAATATAAGCGGCTCATGCTAACGTTTCGCGCACAGACAGACAGCCACTGTATTATTTGCACAGGAGAAAGAATACAGAGGAAATTGGAGGAGCCAGTGAGGATGGCAAAGTGGGGCCTAACGGAGATAGGATGACACTTCAGGAGAGTGCATGAACAAACTGAGAAGGGATAAATCCCACTCTATTTCTTTCCCTGCCTCTCCAATGACAGAAAATGACCGTCTTGACTTGGAGTATCTCAGACATGTCAGAGGTTGACAGGATTGGCTGGCTGATAGATTACAGGTGAAGCGTGGTGAGTTGAGAGCAGATTTTCAACATTTATCGCTGTATGGGCATTGTGAGTAATACCTTGTGCTGATAGTGAAATTTTACAGCCTTAACAAGCCAAGCAAAGCAAGTTATGAAAACCTAATGTCACCAAATGGCTTAACCTAAAATGATTTTCTGGGATTTGCTTGAAAGTAAGTTACACTAATGAATAAGGAATAAACCAAAAATGAGAAACAAGGAACTACTGAAACATTTCTAACTAAGTTAAACTATTAAGCCGGCTATCATGAGGATTCAGACTGAGCCAAATACAAACATCAAACTCGGTTGTTCCTTAAATAACACATCTCATTTACTATTATATCACATACCGTATTTGTGACGTCTTGTTTATCACACCATTACACAAGTGCAACCATTCATGCAGCTCATTTTCTTCTGTGAGACACTAAACAGCTAACACGTGTTCTGGGGCATGTAAGTGCATTTCGATCAACTGATAGTCACACAGAGGCATTAAGGGGCTTCAGTATTTGGACAAAGAATAAAGAGTGAATGAGGTTCCCAGTTGTATAGCATGGCTTCAAACACATTTGAGTACAAATAGCCTCTGTATTACCAAGCGATTCACCCAACATGTGGTTAGTTAGAGAGCATCAAATTTAGCATTCGCTATGAGCAAACGCACCAAGCGTTGCTTTTACAAGAGAGAAAACATAATTCCCCATAAGAAAATCTTAAATAAGCGGGTTTTCCTTCAGGGTACAGATATAAGTGAGGTAATTCAAGGTCAAGGCTGTTTTTTTTTTCTTTGCAGGCAAAGTAATTAAATCCTTGTCATTGTGTAACATCATGTCGGAAGATCAGACGACAGGCCTCCCAAGAAGAAACGCCAGTGATGAGAACACAATATCCAGAATCTGATTGCTTGTTTCTTCAGGACCGGGCCAATCACACATAAAGATCCCCCTAACAGCAGCCTCGCCTGAACTGGAGGTGACCCGGCAATCTCCGAAGAATTCAAGTCTGACACGTTCTGGAAACACACCGCCACATGCTATCTGAGGCGCCGCTTTGATACGAGCCAGCTTCACAAGGTGCAGCAATCTAAACTGACTTTGCTGTGGCAGCAACTCGTCAGTTTTATTCAAATACAGTGTAACTGATTGCACCCTGGGGGCACACCTGGAAGCAATATTCTAATTAAGTTAATCTGTGAAATCCTGACAATGTGGGTGTTCAGGTGGCTGGTAATCTGATGTGAAAGGAGTCTTTGTTTTCATTGGAAAGATACGGGAGGAGCTGGCACCTGTTTCAGCAAAACGTTGCAGAAAATTATCGCTGTCGAGTTATCCTGAGAGCGGGCAATTACAAATGACAGTGTTTGTCTTTCTCCTCATGGAACCCAATTTTTACACCATCGTTTTTTGTTTTTTTTTTTGCTTTTGGTGATGGCCTGTCAAAGTAGTTTTTTTCCCCAGTCTTCTCGTTTCCTCGTGCTACGGATGATTCGCAACTCTCATCATCTTGATTATGATAATACTGCGGAAATGAAAAGGTCAGTGCAGCTTCAGCCTTTATCCAGATGTTTTCTTCTTGCGTTCTTGGCGGGTACGCGTACATCAACAGCGTATTGTCAAAGAATCCACAACAGCGAAACTTGTTTTGGAATGACTACATTTCCCGTTGGCCACAGATGAAAGCCTTCCTTTGTTTATTCAATACATCTGCACCTGGGAATGGAACATCATTAGAAAAAAAGCAGAATGTCAATACTTACCTTTTGGCCTTTATTCTTTAAGCTTTCAAATAAGCCATTCACGCTGTAAGTGACTATGATGATAAGTGTTTGGCACATGTCTTTATGGTGTAATGCTTTAAATACTTACTGCCTTAGTATTGGCTTTAATGTCATTTCAAAGGGGGATGGTCTGAAGTCTGATTGAAAACTGCTGTATGTGCTCCAAAGTTGCTGTTCCATCATGTGCTGCTGGCTGGTTCAAAGCTAATGATAGCTAGCATAAATCGAGAAGGAATATTTAGAGATAAACTGCTTCTCTATGTTAGAAGTGTTACCTTATGATGAAAAGAAGTTCTGTTTGAGCTGTGTGGTGCAGGTGACTCAGTGGTAGAGAACCGGCACACATGTATGAGGCCTGAGTCTTTGTGCAGCGGACCCGGGTTTGAATCCTGGCTGAGGTCACTTTGCTGTGTGTCTTTCCCGACTTTCCCTTCTCTCTCTCTCACTGTCCTATCTATAAAATCAATAAAGGGTGTAACCCATAAAAAAAAAAAGTTACGGTTACCGACGTGTATTTGCTGCTTCTACGGTGGATTTAAAGGAAGTTCATGTTTGAGATGCTGATAATGTCCAGTGTACACATCAGTATTTTAAAATAGACTTGAAAAAACTCTGCGTCGAGCACCAAACCCACCCCATGTCAAAAAAGGCTCAAGAGTTTAGAAGTGAGAATGAAAACTAAGAACTGAAACCAAAGCTTGAAGAAACACGAAAAAGCATGTAAAGGATCTGGGAGTGAAAATCTATAGTTTTACACATTAATGCCAAGACAACAGATCACAATACTGCAACCTTGGTTACAGCTTTCTTGTTATCAATTACATTTTTCATTTGCAGCATTATTTCGCTGCCTATGGGATTCACATGAATGGTTTAGGTATCATGTTTAGAGAACAATAAATATTTAGTCTCTTACAGTATTTTGCACAGTGTGCACAGTAACTTGTAATAAAAGTGACATTAACTAAATGAAATTCAGTACATTCTTATACAGTCTTATTTTTTTGTGGACCAGTAACATATTTACAAAGTGTGTTTCACAAGCTAAAATACCACTTTGTGACATATTGATGAGAAGTGTTTGAGAGGAGAAAAGCCTGGACAGGCGAGGCTGCGGTCTGGCTCTTGACAGCAGACTGTGTAATAATTGGTACAAAATTCAACAATCAGCTGCAAACTTGGCAGCAGCGTCCAACAGTCCACCATGTCTTGAACTGTATCCCAGTCCATCTAAACTGACTAACATAACTGGTGCCAAACGCCAAATATGGAGCTGTTTTAATAAACAGACAGATGTTGACACCCAACCAGCAACACAGTGATACTGCTACGTTCCTACAAAACCGCTGAAGCGCTGCTTGTTTTTGTCTCTT
>JAOXYL010000086.1:5082014-5105335 GCA_028564955.1 Terapon puta
TCTTTTAGTTGTGTTGTTTCCTTCCAAATAAATCAAACTTTTATACATTAAATGTCAAAAATTGTGACACTATATAGAATTGTTACAAGTCTCAAGTAACAGATAGAGCAGGAAGGAAAACAAAACCCTGAAAAGGAAACACTCTGAGAGCTTCCCTCCTACTTTACTTCCCTCTCTACCCCCCACAGTGATGCCAGGGAGCCGTATGGAGACTGACAGGCCTGCTACGTCTCTCTGTCGTGTCAACTAGCTAGCGCCCTCGGTTCCTTCTCGCTTCAATGAAGAGATAAAAGCCTATTGACTTGCCAGGCTACAGTTAATGCAAATTGGGCCTGCTATCAATGTATTATTTATAGGGAGAGCCGCAGACATTTCCACAGAACTGGGAGCTAAGCTTACAGGAGATTAGGCGTGCTATCTCATTCATTTACCAGGGAGTAATTGCTAAACTGCGGAGGAATTAGAATGTGTGAGGTTCCCCAAAGGCGTTTCATCTTGTAACCAGGTGGCTGCCATCAGACAACCACCTCCAAGTCTGGGATAAACAAATACACAGAAGTGAAACTGATAGACTACATCTGTCAAATTGTCAAATGGTAAAAACTTGATGACATCACTGCTAAAACAGAATATATATATTTTTTAAGCACACCAAGCTCCTGATATTCAAGCTCAGCTTTCATGGTTTTGCCTTTGCGATGTTTAAAGAAAATGAACATTGCATTCAGGACGGATTTAGCCACTGTGAGTTAGACTAACAAATACTAAGATGTTACTAAGCCTCATAGGGTCTCACGAGGTGAAGTGAGTAGGTACAAGATTAAGTAACATAATAATCATTGTTAACCTCTCAAATGTTTAACTAATATGATTAAACTGAGGCACAATGTGGAGCTATGTTACTGTGATCTGGTTTATAAGAGAAACAGACAAATAGAGGTGTTATGTGCCATGCGATAAGACACATTATCGTATGTAGCATGCACTATGGTTTGGATTAGAAGACATAATATTTAAGATATGTTTCAGCATATGTGCTCCAAAAATAATAATTACTGTGTGCTTTAAACCAGAAAACTAAACGTGGAACACAGCATCTTCATGTATTGCATTTTCTTTGTCACTTTCTTCCAGTTATCAACAGTGGTGGGACCGGCAGAGTGTCTTTTACCCCTCGTCTTTTTTTCGCTAACAACACTATGACTGTCTCCCTCTTTCAGTTGAGAGCTCGAATTTGTTATTCGCAACTCCCAGCTACTTCATGTGGTGGGTGAATAAACACAGGAAAAGCAGTCTTACCTTGTCGTCAATGTCACTCTCGCTGTCACACTGTAACAGAAAAGAGACAGACACAGGAAATATAAGGAATTATTCATTTGCCCCTCCCCAGTAGCCCATAATCAGTGCAGATGTTATTTTTGTGCGCTACCTCTCATTCACTGACAGCTTTCAGTGCAAACAACAGAGGATGAAGAGGGAAAGGAGAGTGTGGCAGTCTGAGAGAGTTTTTTATGATTCAAAAGAACTTCATTCTGGTGTTTCTGTTGCAAATTCAATGCTGTAAATTTACAAAAGATGAAAAAATGAATTATATTCTACACTGGGTTGGATTTTAAAGACCCTGTTCAATGACTTTGCATTCATCTGTAGCTTGTCATTTAGCTTTTTAAGAGTGCTTTAAAATTGGTTGATAGTATCTCAAGGACACAGAAGGCTTAAGCCCTCTGAATACTCAAACACAGTACCTATTAAGTGTGGTATTTCAAATCTGCCCTGTGACAAACCAGTCTTTAATTTGTATCTACGACTTCTACAGTGATAAAAGAACTACATAACAAGAGAGGTTGTATTCTGGAATATGCCTTGTTTAGCATGGTCAAAGGCCATATCACTTTCTGTTCAGTCAAGAAGATAAATGGATTTTTCTTCAACACTTCATTTCACCAATAAAATACAAAGTGATCAGGCTCAAATATCAAATAAAATGTATTGAGGAGAGGTGCCCAGCCTTTCATTCCTGGCATAAAATTGCATGTAAAAATGTAAAAAGTTGAAACTACCACTGGAGATCATATTCATGGTTAGTCTAAAAGAATGTGTGAAGCTAAAGTTAAGTTGGTAACCCTGGCTAACATGAAATACACATCTCATCCTGCCAGCTGAAATACTGAAACTATATATATTCTTACTGCAAACATAATTAAATCAAACATACAAGATCGTGGCTTCCGCTTCTCACATTCATTTGTCACTTAATGTGCTTGGCTGCTTACTCTCTCCACCAAGACAAAAGCTAGTGAAGTTGTGGGAACAGGAGTGGTCGAGCTGCAGGCCAGTCCCACTGGACCTCACAGCAGGATGCATGGGGAGCAGAGCAATTCAAGCGAAGAGGCACACACACAAGGAGAAGGCCCCCAGTGAAAAACTGCCATCAATCTGTCAATTAAGTCCCTGTGGCAACATATTTAAGTGGACCCTCTTTATTTTGTTTGACTCCCTTTCAGAGTCGGGCACAATGAGGAGGGAGCTGGGTCAATGGAGGCACAGCGGCCCTTTGTTGCGAGTGCGGTGGGTCCAAATGTATAATTAAGTAACGAGAGTAATCAGTGCAAGGGCTCAGTGGCCAAGATCTCTCAGGAGAGGAGAGTGTGTGCTTGTGTGTGTGTGTGTGTGTGTGTGTGTGATTCATCCTACTCTGGTTCAAGCCCTTAGGTAGGTTTATTGTTGTGTTTGCATCTCTATCTGCAGAAAAAAAACAACTCTAAGACATGCCTGGGATCATACTATTAATACGTAGGCACTATAGAATGAGAACATACACCTGTTGGAGGATAAATAAAGTAAAAGAACTTGTTTAAAAGGAGGCTTTGTGCTTGATGAAATTGTTGTTGTTTATCATTCCAGAGCATGCCAGTGAGCATCAAGAAAATGGGTGTGAAAGCAAAGGAGGAGTGTTTGGCAAAGCTGTAGAAGATGTCCCTGAGAATATGCAAATTGTCTTGTGCTTGTGTAAATATGGTTGAAAGTGTGGTAATTTATATTAGATAAATATTAGAAATGCCATTCAAAACAGTTTATTGTGTTTTCTTTGTTTTACTTTCCTAAAACAGTTACTTGCTTTAAAAATGAAGGAAATGGCACATAACAGCTAATGGCCACAAAATAATAAAATGAGAAAATAAAACTCTTTAGTTTTAGTTGGAATATATATATTTCTTAATACTGGTCACATTTCTATGCAACATTTCCTCTTTCTCTGGGGATGTTTGCAAACCACAATTTCTGGGCTTTTTGTTGTCAAAAGACATTTATTACATGGTGCGGGTCATTAAGAAGAGAAAGTGGCTCAGGCTTGTCAATCATTTCCACATTCACACTACAGATTTGGGACAAATTAATTGTCACCCACTTCTGTTAGGGCCACATAACAACCTGTAATCACCACCCATTTGTTGCCTCACCAATCTGGCATTTTATATGAAAGGAGTCACATTCAAAACAATGTTTCTCTCCATCTTGATCCATCTACGAGTGACAGAAAAAGGAAAATTGATCCAATCTCTTTCCAATCTCACTTCACCCTACCCCCAGGAAACCGGCATAAATGTATTCTTAGCATGCAGCTGAACAGATGACTTCCATCTCACAGCGGTTGCGAGCTGCTCTCTATTACTAGGGACGAGTTTAAACCCTAGGTGATGGAGATGAACAACTGGCACGGTCTATTCCCTGGGTGCATGCTTGGCCTTGTTGTTGCAGCAGTAGCCATGACACTAGAGATGAGGCCTCACAAGGCTGAAGCTGGCGAGGAGGAAAAATAATATCAAAAGAGCACAGCGTGGTGCTTATCCTTTTACAAGAAGCATGCACTGCAGCAGAGCGTAAAGAGGAATACTAGCTACGGCTCAGACAGAGACAGAGAGAGACACAGCACAGCAGGGGAGAGAGAGGCAGGTGGAAAGGGGGAACAAAACAACAGAAAGAACAGGCAGGGGGGATGCTATAGAAATGAAGGGATGGAGGGAAGGAGGTAGTGTTAGAGCAGTTTTTGTCAGTGCTGTATGTGATTGCCCTGTTGGGCTATTACACTTAGTCGAGTCAAAGAGAAGAATACAATGAACCTATAAAAGTACGAGATAAAAGCTCATGTTTGCGGGTGCGTGGCTGTAAGAAGAGGATCACATTTAGCACGCATTTAGCACCCTCTGCGTCTTTGAATATCTATGCTGGGTAAAAGATTTACAGCGAGGCTACACTTGAAAACCAAATGGTGAAAATGCAAATCCACAACCCCAAACAGAAATCTCCCAAAACAGCACGTCTGGTGGTCAGAGGGGACATTGTTAAAATCGGAGAGATATGCAGCTCGCTAAGCTGCCTGACAGGAGCCAAGCCCCTAGTGGTTTGTGTCTCTCATAGATGTTCACAAACCAAACACAAGCCCCCTCCCCCACAAAAAAAGAGAAAAAAATAAGAAAAAAAAAAAAACTGGCTGGCTCTTCAGAGGCAGGGAGCAAGCAGCAACATCTGCACCTGGCAACCGCCAGCTACGAAGGGTAACAGGGGACCAGCTTCAGCGGATGGCTCATCCACAACCCTCCCTCCCAGCATCCCACCTCCTTTCCAGCCCTCCCTCCCCTCAGCCAGCACATCAGACAGATGCGTTTGACATTTACACAGCTTTCAACACTTCAGAGACAGGAGATTTATTCCGCCAGCGGCCCTGGCTCGAGCCGGGCCTCGACCTGGGCTGGCCCCCATGACGACCCTGTAGCTCAGCCCTGAAATGAGGCAGTGGTGAGGAGAGGGGAGCGAGAGGGAAGAAAAAAAAAACTGAGAAGGATGGATGTCTCGATTCTCCTGGACATATTCTCTGGCAGATTCCGATAGACGTGCGAGGGGAAGACAATAAGCGTTGCGCATCCCGGAGCACATTAAAACGACTGGCCAAATTAATCACACAGTTCCACTTGTCACACTCGGCGGACGGTCTGCCATGAATTCTGCCTCAGCGATAGAGAGAGGAACAGAAGAGGAACTTGCCCGGCGACGCAAATGCTGGCACTGCGTCAACGGCTGTCTGCCTGAATACTGATCGCAACCCTGAACTCGCTGCAAGAAATCTGGAAAAAATAGGAAAAAAAGGCAGAAATAGGCTGGCTGAGCTGTTGGCATTTAAGTGTCACTGTCGGTTCCTGCTCAAAATAAATAAATGAATAAATAAAATGTATTAAAACCAAAAAGGAGAGAATATGCGGAAAAGTATTTGTGCTTTGACAATATAATTGGGGTAAAAAAGCTTGTCTGGCGATAGTGTATCAAAGACACTGTGAGACATATTGTGACCACATTATGTTGTTAAGTATGGGTACAAACAACTGTCTGACTTCACATTATTAAAAAGTTTCCAACTGTTTTCAATTCGTGGCAGTCTTTAAAACTGAGTTCGTAAAATTGCTATTACTCTATCTCTCCTAAAATATTTACATTGCTTTATACTTAGACTGCAGATCAAAAACTATGAGAAGTGCGAAGGAAAGAATTACACTGCATGTAAAAGTTGAAGAAACAGCAGCACTCCATCGCTTGTCCAAGTGAATAAAGTGACTAGACATCTTCATACTGACAAAAGAAATGGCTTCAATTTAGAAGACATTTCTCCGGAGACATATACTGAGATACCCCTGTTTGTAAGGGAGAGAGTACTGACAAACCCAGATCTCTCTGAGAGCACACAGAGAGGGTAATGGTCCATTTAGATAGTCGAGGACCAAAGCAGTGTCGGATACTGGTGGAACAACACCAATTTCCTCCCGCAATTTCCCTCCCGCGGATGCTGGGATGAGGTGTTGGGAACGTGGGCGCCACGGCCACACTGATGGGGCGTGGAAGCAGAGCCTCGGGTCTGCTGGGAGACCTCCTGCCAGGCCTGAAACATCAGCGGGATATCTGAAGGTCTCTTTGGCCTTGTGGCAACGGGTGAAGCCTTACTTCAACTCTCAACTTTCATAATTTATCGACAGGATGTTTTGTTGCATGCTCTTATCTTCTCAACCTCTCTGGAGCAAACGTACAAAACCACGAGTCACTCAAAGGTTGAGGATGTGGTGTGCGTCCGAGTGTGTAAGCATGCGAGTGGGTTGAAATAACATGAAATAAATGACGCTTCAGATAGTGATACATTTTCATGGCGACTGTGCACTGTAGCTGGGGAAAAACTAAGATAAGCTTTAGGGACACGATTGGTGCTGTATTAATATTTGGGTTTACAAGGCCCACATAGCACCACTGCATTTACCTCTCAACCACGGAGAGAACAAAAAATCAAGTGATTGCTCTTGACCCCACTAGCTGTAGCTGAAAGCACCACCTAGCAAAGTGATTTGATCACAGGATCAAATCTATACAGCCATTTGACCCTTGACCTCCCCGGCAGGCAGCAAGGGAAGTCAGCTGATTACCCTGGGTCAGCCTAGGAGCTCCGGATTAGGAAAGTATTGATCCCTGTGAAGATGTAGGCTCTAGAGGGACTAAGATTGAGAGAAAAAGCTCTGCCGGGTAGAAATGATATCGACCAGCAGAAGAGGCCTAGAAAGGCTCTCGCGTAAAACCATATTTGAGCTTGGGACCTCAGAGTTGGCTGCGCAAACAGAAAGTCAGCTTCAGCAAAAGCTCTACTCACAGAGGCCCATTGAAAGAGGACAGAGAGAGAATGAGGATTGAAGAAGACAAGCTCAGAGAAATGCTCTTTGCATTAGCCAGACACACAGAGGCCTCTGGTTCAGACCTGACACACTTAAGGGAAGAGTCAGCGGGGGCCATGTAAATCAAGCCGGGGTGAGGAAAGATATAGTCCTGACCTGGGGCCAAACTAAGCAGACTTTAACATTACCCAGAGTCCATGTAAACAGCACTGAGACCTGGCAGTGCTCTGTTTCACTTCCATGCAAAGTATGTGGTGAGGTCGAGGAGGAAGGGGGGGTTGCACGGACAGATTGATGGTGATAGTGGTGGGGGTAAACTTGAAGAGCTGTCCCCCTTCTTCACTAAATTAAAGGACCGCCTTGTCCTTTCCAACAAGAAATCCCTCAACCTTTGCTTTCAGCACTCGTGACAGAGCCGGCTGGGCTGCTGGTGTGATCCTTGGAGTAGTTTGGCAAGGGAAAAACAGACAGTAATGGCAGATGTACGAGGGAACAGGGAGCATTTATTCAGCTCAGAGAGAAAGAAGAAAACTGCCAGAAACCTGAAGGGACAGGGAATACACAACTGTGTTATGAATATAGTCGTGGAAGAAAAATGGGAACATAGGTAAGAGAGAATGAGAGAAAAAACCCCCAACTGATTTATGTTTTTTTTTCTCACCTCGTCTTTCATAAGGCTCCCTTCGGCTTTTCCTTGTCTCTGCTGACCGTGTGACTGTAACTAGCTTGCTATCTTGCCTTCAGAGGTGAACACACACACAGACACACACACACACACAACCCTCAGCACCTCCCAGTGTTTTGACATGGCCCGGGGCCCGGTGCTGCTGAGCTGTAGCGGCAGACACTGGGCATTGGAAATTTAAGTCGGGGCGTAGGAGAAATTAGGCGAGGAGGCAAGGAAATGGGATGTTGACTTGAACTGGCCCCGGGGGCAGCTGAGAGTCTCCCTGTGCAGCTCCGCTGGCTGCCTGACAGTTTGATGGAGCGAGTGGAGGCTTCCCCGCGGCCCGAGCCGCCGTCTCTAACACTGATGTAGCTCAGTGAGGAACAGATTGAGCCTCCAGGCATCTCTCTGTACTGCTACTCCCCACCTCTCTCTCTCTCTGTTCTGCTACTACAGCTCTCTCTGTCTTTCTCTCTCTCGCACTAATCCTGTCAAGCCAACACACAGAAACATGTACGGTATATACATACTATACTACACAAAATCACATACTGTATGCACGCATAAACACTTAAATACACAGAAATAGCAACAACACCCACAGAGAGTTTGGCTCCCTCCTTCCCTCTCTTCCCTACGACAGTAATGTGATGAGCACTACAGATGCTGTTTACTGAGCTCTGGCCGACGCACAGGGGGAAGGAGGAGGAGAGGGAGGGTGGGACGGAGGAAGAGGCAGAAGGAGGTAGAGTAAGGGGGCTGGCAGGCCACAGCCATAATGAAAAGAATCTGGCGGCGGCCCACTGTGTGCTGGTCATGAGAAGCATGTGCCGCCGGGGGGCTCTACTGCTAATTTCAGGGGGCAGCCAAGCGTTTCACGCTAGACTTGTCATCGGGCCAGAGGGGGCATTCATACTGGGTGACAGCAATTGCGAGAGGGTGGGTAGGGGGTTTGTCGGGAGGGAAGGGGGGAGGCAAAGAGAGAGGGAGAAAGCGTCAGCTCCCTTCCCCCTCCCTGTACTGCCTGTCCCCCCGTCTGCAATGATCAAACGTTATTGTAGGCAGGGTACAGAATTACAAATGAGTGTCCTGTGGAAACGGCTGGAACTGGATTCAGCTGCTCTCTGCCCGCTCTGCTCTCTCCTCAGGTGGTCATGAGGGGCACACCTCATCCCTCAACCCCCGCTGTCCAAACAGGATTTAATACTTGCATCTTCCTAGTTAACATGACAATAATAATCTGCTACAAAGGTAGGCGGTTTATAAGCGCACACATTCGGGCAGAGAGGTAGTGCATGACTGTTTGGCTGTGCCCCACCTCAGGCTGGGCAATGTGGGTAAAATCTTCATCTATTTCTATCACTGCAAACATCTATATCACAATTAATATATACTGTGATATGGTAAATATTTTAGAAAGTCAATTCATAGATAAAATAATCGAACAGGAATAGTACAGCAAATTCAAACCCAGACCAATCAAGCCACTTTTCCGCCTGCTTGCTGATGTACAACACTGCCTGTCTGATACACCCACAGACAAAAACAGTTTGACAAAATCTCTGATGATTCATCTTACGGTATACATCATTACTGTATATCACCTAACCCTAGCACCACATCGTCCTTGGCTTTCTTACAGCTCCCACCATCTTCACAGGACTGGCAGTCTGTTAAAAGGTGAAATGACTGACGGGCACATCTTTAATCAGTGCCATCGACTGGCCTGAGGATTCGCCGCACACTTGGGGGTTTATCTCTCAACTCGGCTTGATAAAATGAGCACAAAGTCCCTGGAAATCATTAAAGAGTTGAGACCAGAAAAAAATGTTAAAAAAAAAGAAACAGACGGGAAAAACACCGTCTGCCTGACCCCTACATCGTTGATCCTGTGAAATGAGAGGGAGCGAGGGAGGTAGAGAGGTGGAGGAAGGGAGAAGTAGGTACCAAGGAGTTGATACTAACAGCTGGCAGCCCCCCCCCCCCAAAAAAAAAAGAAGTGGATGGCTGTAGTCTGGCAGCCAAGAGAGGCGAGCGAGGGACGAGCGGGGATGAAAGGAGGAGTGTGAGACACGGAGTCAGCGATGAAAGGTGGGTGGTTGATGGTAGATGAGTGTATGAGGGGGGGTGGGGTGGAGGGGGGATTAACCAGCTTGCGAGCAGAAACTTCTGTTCGCTGCCTCTGAAACAAGCCGTCACATGAGTAAAAAAAAAAAAAAAAAGGATGGGATGGGAAACAGAGAAAGAGAGACGCGAGCAATGTAGAGTGAAGGAGGAAGGGAGGAGGCAGCCACATTGCACATCTTCAGGCAGTGAATAATTTAGAGGAGCACTGGGGAGACGAGACGAAGATGAACACAAAACACTGGCAGCGTTTGACCTAGAGCTGCAGCTACATCAGTGCACATCACAGAGCGGAGAGCTCTCTCTCTCTCTCTCTCTCTCTCTTCCTCCCTCCCTCTTTCTCCCTTTCTCTCTTTTGCTCTTCATCTGCCTCCCTCTGTGTCAGGGAGGAAACAGCTGTACGCTATTCTTGTTTCGCCTCACATTCTATGAAACTCAACAGAATGGCTGACAACTCCGTTTCACAAGGATCTCTCTTTCTCCCCGCCTGCTCTGGGCTCGTCAGGAGAGCCAGAGGAGCCTCGTGCAAAACGGATGCATGTACATCCAGGCCGTATGGAGCCGTAAAGGAGGATGCATGCATGTTTGCAGGTCCCGTGGCATGCACAGGACTAATGGCTGCATCACTTCATGTAAGAAAGACAAATGGATCCTCTTCTTTGGATGATGAGCATCGATCTCAGTGTTTGAGAGTTCAGACTTACCTTACTGCCTTGACGGAATTTTTTTTTATTATTGTCAGCTTTAAAACCCACGACTGTTTGAACAATTAGTTCTAATCAACTTTGTCAGGCTAAATTCCTCATATTCACTTCCAGCAACTCAAATGTGAAGATTTGCTTTTCTTTCTGTTATGTCGTTGTTAATTTAATATACTTTGGGTGTAGGCAGTTGGTTAGCCAAGAAAAAAAATTGGCAGTTGTTAGAGAATTATTACCAAATATTTTGCCATTTTAAGAACTGAAATCTCAAATATTATATATGAAATGTTAATGTATTTAATCCCTTTTAAAATGATTATATAAGCAAATAATATTTACCAACCATAAACAAACATATTTGGTGAATAAGACCTTGAAAAATGCCCACATCCACACAGTCAAAGGACACTGAGCACAGCGTAAGAGACGGACAGTGCTGTGAGCCACCAGCAGTGGAGACTGTGGACAGCAGCAGTAAATAACAGCTGCCCTGTGATTAGGCACAGAAGAGGTTAAACAGAGCTTGTTCACAACGCCTTTGTCAAGGTGCCATGAATCACTTCACCTGCTGAAGTGTGTGCGTCAGTGTGTGTGTGTGTGTGTGTGCGTGTGTGCGTGTGCATGTGTGCACGATGAAAGGACCGCTGGGCATCTGTGGTGGGAGTGACAGTTGGGCGGACAGAGGGCGGTCTGATCAACCCAGAAGGGAGGGGCCATTTATTACTGTAATTAAGGAACCGTGGGAGTGGAGGAGCAGAGATTGTAAACGCATACTGACATGCATCGAGAGAAAAACTGCTAATTTGGTAGAAATGATAGTATGTGGCGAGTGGATAAATAGTAAATTAGGACTAAAGACGGAAACCCAACAAAACATAAGGTAACTCGGTTCTCTCTCTTTATTTTCTCACCCCCTCCCTCCCTCCCACACCCTCTCACTCCCTCTCCCACTGTCTCCTACTCGGTCTGCGTGGCTGATATTAATGGGACGTCCCTTGTTTGTAAATGTGCCAAGTTGTGTGCACCGCTGCGGGCTGTCTATTATAGCAGGCCTCTGGGGCAGCTTTTCCATATGGCGTCACATATGGCACTCAGCAGCATCAATTAATGTTGTTATAATACTGATTTTTATGAGCTAGGGTTTCACTCCTCTCCCCCTCCAACTCCTCCCCCTTTTTTTCCCTCCCTCTGTCGCCGAATTTCTTTGATTCTTTAAACAGCACCTCTTCGATTCCTCAAACCCTTCGACAACCTGGCTTCTGAAGAGTAGAGGGTACGAAAAGTTTTCGGCGCCAGACTCTGAAAGCTCCTGCCGGCTTTGCTGAATGCCGCTCAAAGACCTTGAACACGACTTTGTTCCTGCCGTACTGCAGGAGAAGCATAAGACTATTGCCAATGTGTCAGAATCTTTGCATCCTCTCTGAAGCTGAGAGTTCGATCAGTGAAATGAGGGAAGAACATGAGAGCGATGAAGACAGCAATTATACAGACTGGAAACTACATAAAATAATATCACATATCTGCAACCAAACATTGCATTTAGAGCAGCAATTGTAGTTTTGGTCACATTAGGCCAGCACCAGGGCCTATTAAACTGTTAAATTAAGCCCGTATTTATGCACAAAGCAATAGGCAGATGGATGTAAGAACAGAATCTGAGGGGCCTTTTTGTTCCCTGGTGCCTTTGGTGGTGGATCTGACAGGAAGGGAACAAGAGCGTAGCAAAAAGCCCCGCTTAAAAAGCTCCCAGCCACACCAGCCTTGTCAGGGACGCCACAATTAGAGACTAGATCACTGGCGCTTCCCAGCGAGAAACATCTCACCACCACTCCTCAATGGAACTCTCTCGTTTGAGGAACACACTCAAAGCGGGGTTTTAAAACGTTTCGGATGGCTAATCACTCTCAGGATGAAAGGCCCCGGCGTGTTCGTTTGTCTCAGCGTGGGGAGCTTCCCTTGCCGTTTCTCTGTCTCTGATTCTGATTGTTTTTGTTCGTTTCTTTTTCAGCAGGCAGGCGAGGCAGGCGAGCTGGCAGGCAGCGCTGTTTGAAGGTGCAGTCAGACCCGAGTGCAGGCCTGATGCTTTGTAGTGATATTTCCAGCAGCACAATCTCATTACTTTTTGACGTGGGAGATGCGTGCAGGGGCGGATTGTCATTTCACGCTGTCAAAAGTTCCGTGAGGAAACGGAGACGGGAATGGAACTTCAATGACCTGCATGCCTCTGGCTCATCAAGACTGAATATATTAAACCAAATAACACAGATAAAATCCAATGAACCAGATCCTTGAAGATGCTTGTAAACTTAATGTCCAGTCCTCAGGGGTGTTGAAGGAATCTCTCTATTTATCTGGAATCTTTGTAATTGGATCTATTTCACAGTCTCCTAAACCTGCCACTATACACGGCCTGAACCTAATTAACCTACATACAGCACTGCCTATACACTCAGACACACATATACATATGTAGCTAAGACAAACAGGTCTTTATGTCTTAAGAGGAAAAGTCCCGAGGGCAGCATCTCGCACCTCTCAAAGATGGTGAGAGCTCCTGGACGTTTTCACATGGGACAATCATTGGCAGCTCCCCCCCTTGAAAAAAAAAAGCTGGGGGGAGAAAGGGGTGTCCCTCGAAGTTGATTTCACACGGAGTTCTTTCAATACAGAGAAAAACTTTGCTCTGTTTAAGAAGCTGCCAGGCACTGATTGAAGCGCCTGGTTACTATGCGCACCCCAGCCTGTTGCTGGGGTGACTGTCCCAAAGTGCTTCCTGGGTAATTTTCGAGGTCACTGGTTTGTGCACGCCTATGTGGTGCAGATGGGCCCACCCTCATTCAGGGCCCAGCAGGAACTCTTTCATTAGGCCCAGTGAATGGCCTCATTCATCCCCTTCACCTCAATTGGTCACGCTGCGTCTCTGCAGAGGGCCCAGGACAAACTCTTCTCTCTTTCCATTCCCTGATCTTCCACGCACCACCCACCTTAGTTATGCTTCACTTTTGTTCGGGAGCATGTGGTGGCTGGAGCGTCAGGACTCATCTTTGGCTGCGAACCACCTTAGACCGCCTAATAGGTGCAACACAACAGACTGCTGACATTACTGTCTTTGTTTATGTTGATGAAAAATACAACGCATGTCACGCTATTTAACGCAAAATCAGGACGAATAGAGACATTAACTGCATTTTTCATATTTGGAGAAATGTGATACCCGCAGAAGAATCTGGCAACATCACTCGAACACATGCTCATAAAAAGAATAAGAATTTATATTCAGACTATTTTTAAAGTGCAGTGTTTTGCACAGATCTTTATGACTTATCAGTGCATTAGTCCCATGTTCTGTATTCCTATTTATATCTTGGAGCTGCACAAAAGGCCCCAAGGAGCCATTCCAGCTGAACTCAGAGCCATTTCATCCCTAAGTTGCCTCTCGCTCTCTCCACTGAGTCGCTCCTGTAACTGCAGTGCCTAAGCATGCTAGAGGGTCCTCTACCCCCTGCCTTTTTTCCCTTTTTTTTTTGGCGCTCAAGTGAGTCTCAGGTCTGGCCTAGTGAGAAGTGACTAATTGTCTTGAGTTATTAGTGTGCTTGGAATGAGATCCACTTCAATTGGCGACAGGGTGCACAATAATTTTGTTTCTGCCTTCCTCCTCCCCTCTCTCTCTTTCTCCTTCTTGCAGCAGATTTACCCCCTCTGCTTCTCAAGCTACTGAGCTGTAAAATTGAGTGGACGGCAGGCAGGATAAAGAATGAGACCTGGCATCGTGGACGCACTAACCTTGAGGAGGGCCACTGCTGCTGGCTGCACCTAAAGAGATGGAGACAGAACGTCAGCCATATTGGACTGAGGAAGGTTAAAATGAGGAGGGAGGAAAGACCAAAGGTGGAGAGAAAGATGGAGACCCTTGCTGAAGAAACAATATGACAGCCTGGCAAAGCAGATCTAAATCAGCACGATGATGGACATACACTCTACAAACAGAAGACAGCGTGTCAACCACAGAAAGAGAACACAGAGGAAGTATTAGGTATCATCTAAATGGGCCTCGTCTCCTCTTCCAATTCCTTGTTTCTTCCCCACTTCCATCTTTATTCTAAAACTAATGTCGAGCACAGTTCAAGCTCCTGCAGTGCATATGTGCTGCAAGTGTATCAATCAACCACGGCAATGAAACAAATCATACTGAAAACTTTAAATGTCTGACAAAATGTCCATGTTTTGTGAAAACAGTGTATCCTAAAAACGACCCTGGAGCATGTTTCCTAACAGTTCTAACAAAACTGTCCTTCGTAATGAAATCAACTTGTATAGCTACTCTTGGAACAAATCTGAGCAATCAATTACTATGAATCACAAATACACTGGCTGCGGTGCAGATGTGAACAAATGGAGCTTCAATCGCTTACAGATGATATTAGTGCTCTGAGCTGCTCTCTCTCCACGAGAGATTAAGCAGGTTTGTACTCTCCCAGGCGGGCAGCGCTCCCCCTCCAGGGTGCTGCACTATCATTTGCAGGAAAATTACTTCAGTAATGAAGAATCCAGGCCCATAAATCCTCATGGCCTCACCTTCCTTCGCCTCCCAAGTCTCGCTGAACAGCTAGTAAAAATTCCCTTTAAAAAATTCATAGCGCAATTTTGCTCAAATCCCTCCCAGCAAGCACAATTATGGAACTTTCATCTCAATTGATTTATGTCCTGGGCTAAAAGGGGGGGGGGACTGGTTGGAGATGGGTGGGGGATTGTGAAGGGGGAGAAAAAAACAAGTGGTAAATCATTGTTTTTAAAAGGAAAGGCGTAAGGCCCTTTGTCACTTTCACTGCATGTGTGTTGTACCACAGATGACTGAGAGGTACACGGATAAGGGGAGGAGGAGGAGGGAAAGGGAACATCTGAGGGGTTTGAAATCAGGAGTGAAATGGCAAAAAGAAGGAGGAGGGGAGGGAGACGGGGGTGAAAGGAGCGGTATTCCACTTGATTAATAACACTAATCAAATTATACAGTGTTCCACTGTGCCCTGAAATCTGGGGCCATAATGTCCTCTAATGGCGAGGTTCATGGAGCTAAACTTCAGAGGGAAAACACGGTGCTGACTGCTGCATGCCTTAATGAAGGCAGTAAAACATCCATTTCCAGAAGCCATGAAATGAAAGGCAAGATTGTAGATGTGCACCCAGTGGCTCTCTCCCACTGCAAAAAAAAAAAAAAAAAGGAAGGCTGTTAACACAAAAGACAGTGTCGGGGAGAGAGAAGGAGACAGGGAGACAGACAGAAAGACCCACAGACCTTAAGAAGAGAAATGAGGAGAGAATAATACAAGTGAAGAGATTTAAAGGGCAAGAACACCAAGAGTAAGGGGATGTAAAAAGAAAAAGGATGATGAAGTGAGGATAGAGAGACAGATTGGTGGATGCTCTCAGTGCCTTATTTCCAGAGAAGTTCTCTTCTGGCGTGGAGACAATCTGTGTCTGCTGATTATGGATGAGCCAGGCTGCTTTACTATGTCTGTTATACTTAGTGCTGCTGACAGGAGCCACAATTCATCTCTATTTAGTTGCTGATGCACCTAACCACAGCATCCTCCCCCTCATCTATCTCAATACCACTCCATTAGAGTATTCCCTCTGTCCATCCAGGCATGCATTCTGTTGATCCATCTATCCATCCGTATTTCCATCCGTCTGTCCGTCCATGTGTGTGATCGTCTATCCATTTATTCTTCCACCTGTCCGTCCGTACATCCATCCATCCATTCGTCCGTCCATCTACCCATCTATCAATCCAGCAAATCTCGTGTAAATAAAATTCTGCTCTGAAACATCTGACACATTCAGCGATATTGCTCTGACTTTATCTGTCAGGTAGTTGCTGTCAGTGAGAGGTTGGCTTGTTATTTCTAGGGATTATGCCAAAAGACAGTGTGACTTATTTCGGCACTGCAGCTCTATATGTCGGACATCAAAACGTAAGCACAACATGTAAAGCTCAGCATGGCCCTAGTTGCAGGTGTAGTCCTGTGCAGTGTAGAGAAGAAAAACAAAGTTGAGTCTGCTGCACTAAAACTAACTGAGACTCCAGACACTTGCATTTATACAAAGGCATTATGGTTTACATTTAATCTACTAAATTGCACATGCTACAAACAATCAAATCAGGCTTTGCATCTTGAGTAAAGCAAATGTTGTTTGTAGTCCTTGGGGCAAAATTTCATCTGGAGAGCAAGGGGGGAAAAAAACAACAAAGCTGAGAAAACACAGATTGCTATTGTTATTATTATCATAATTACAGTTGTGCTTATCATGGAAGCAGCCTCAATCAGGATGAAATACAGTTTCATTTGATGAAGCTTCCTGTTTTGACTGGCTTGAGTTTGGGAACCACACACTTGGCTGGCGTGCCAAAAACTCAATCAGGCGCAATTACATAGCCATCAGATAGAAATGTAATTGATTTGAAAGCTGACATGAGATATAACTACATTACAGTGGAGGCACAGTGGGGAGGCTCCTTGGGGACAGGGCCTACGGGGAGCTCATTACCGCCAAGCTTTAAATTATTGAGTGCTAAGGCAGTGACATTGAGGAATAGAGGCGGGCGATTGGCTGTTACAACTCGGCAAGTGTTTATCTCAACTTACAGCAACCTAAGACATCTGAAGGAGTGATCTGCCCGTGCATGAATATTGCAAGGGGAGAAGTTGTAATGGTTCATAATTGAAAGGGTTCAGGCCAAGGTGGAGTTCGCCAATGCACATCATGCTGGCTATTTCCACATCTAGTGTTTGCAATGAGTCAAACTGAGGCAAAATGCATCATAACGTCCTGCCTGAACGTTTGTCTTTTTCCATAGCAAGAAACGTGACCTTGTCCTGAGGTCACGTATTCAGCGCCTTGGTTGGCGTTTAATTTGTGTACGCATCACACGTCACATCGCACACTGCCTGACCCCTACCACCAGCCTCTTCTCTCAAGTGCTGAGGGGTGACTGTTGAGAGGATAAAGATATAAGTCACTGCAGAGGGGCCTAACCGTCCCCCAGGAAACTGGTGACTGCCTACCTCTGGGAGAGCTATGCCCCCTAGGCCTCCGCCACTGATCTCCCCCTGTCTCTCTCATTCTCTCCATCACTCCGCTCTCTCTCCTCACACAGCTCTCCCGTGAGCTCTCTCACAAAAATGAGAACTCAATTAATTCAGGCGAAATGAGGACGAGGGGGGAGGAGGAGGAGGAGAAGGCCCAGGGAGCCCAGAGAGACGGAGAACAAGCAAGAGAGGGAAGCCTAACAGAGCCGCCTGTCGATCCGCGGCCTGGAAACAGCAAACAGAGCATGGGGTGACTGTGCATGTGCATTAAGTCTTTAGCCAAGTTAATCCTGTCGGCAGTTTAAACATGGCTGATGAAGGAACGCTGCTCGTTACAGAGGGGGATGCTGGGTAAATAGAAGGGTCAGGGGGAGGCAGACAAAGAGAAAAGAGCAAAGCCTGGAAAAGATGAAGAAGGAGCAGACATGATTAAAGACATGCTGACACTCAATCCCCAGCATGCTGTTTATTTACGTACTGATGCTGGGGAGGGTCTCACAAGTCCCAAGCTTTTATTAGAGTTCAGTGATTCAAGTGACTAAAATACTGCATCGTAGCTCTTATTTTTCTATCTATTATGCACAATACACAATTCCCCTGTAGATGTAAAGTTATAGTTGAGTGGTTGCACTACACACTTTTACAGTAATCGCTATAGAAATATTACTTAGTTTTTGTTTAACTGGGATAGAATGAATGTGTGCATGTATGGGAGTTTATGAATGTGATATGATCTTTGACCTGCAGAACTTAGACGCAAAGTGTGGCCGGACAGACAACAGTCATCTATCTTGAGTAAGCCTGGTCATCCTTCTCACTGCTATATTAGGGTGTTACAAGCCACTGCACAGCTCAGCTAATTTTCTCATAGCCTTGCAGAAAAACTGTCAGAAAACCAGCTGTTAGCAGGGGCTGTCGCCAGGTTTGAGGTCACTGGCGCACACACACACATGCACACAGACACACACAGACACGCACACACACGTTCTACATGCACACAAAATGTGAGATATGAGGTGGCACGCTGCAGCACTTCCACCAGCTATATATGCTAAATAGGCTAAAAACAAATTGACACTGCAGCCACATTTTAAATCTCATACTGCTTCGAGTACACAAGTGTTTTTTGTGTTTGTCACTGAGAACTAAAGCAACAAATAAAATCAAATGACCCATTTTTACCATAAGACTACTTGCAAGCTGTGAGATGTTATCTCCAGTGCGATGGTGTTATAAAAGTAACCACTTCCCTTTGACAGAGAGTAAATCTCACGGTAGTCCGGGATATTTTTATGTTCAATTCTGACAGCAGTACATATATTACAATGTTTTACCAGTCCCAGCTCTACAACAAGGCTAGTAAAATAGGCGGGTCAGATAGTTCCAAATTTTCATATGATAAATACCTTGCATGTAAGGAGCCAGGGGGGATTGTGGCAAATGTGTTTCCAAGAAAATCAGTCTGCCACTAGTACTTAGAGTGATTGAATAGCCTGTAAACAGAAGCAGCAGACTTGCTTGACACTCTCTGGGAGATACTAATATAGTTGTGCTTCCAGGAGCTGTAGGAAAAGAAGAAGGTGGGGCGCTGAAGTTCATGAACTGAACAGCGAGTGCAGGAGCTTTTAAAATTACCCTGTCTCTGCACTTGGTCTGGTCTCCCAGCAGAAACTGCAGAGTAAAAGCACAAGACTGCTGAGCGAAGTACGTCAAGTCAGTCATAAGACACCCTCAGTCAATGGCTGATAGTGTTCCTCGCATTAGCCCAAATTTAAATTAGATCTATCTTTAACAATCTCATTTAAAAAAAAAAGCCATATGATGACACTTTCCCTCATTTATGCTTTCCTTCTTCTCTTCTGCAGACCCCTGGGGAGAATAAATTGTCCTTTGTTCGTGGTGCTCGTAAAAAGGACCTTTTTTGCTGGCGTGCCAGCATCTTTCCTATCTATAAAATTCATCACAGTCAGAGATCATTTTTTCCAGATCTATGTCCAATCGAGAAAGTGTGGAGAGTGCAGATAGTCTTGTCGATGTTGCAGGTTAAATTAGAGGCAAAATGAGCATGAAAATGAAATAAGCACACAATTTAGCAATTTAACTGAAGACGCGTCTTTGTGTCTTCACCACACATCAGCTGACATTGATACTATATTGAGCCTAAGGATATTATACTAATAACAACCTAAAAAGAAAGGCAGACTGTTCCATTGCCTGAGTTTCAGGCTTGGTTCTAACGAAACAGACGAATGGAGCTGTTTTCATTGCACAGGGAAAAATAAGCTTGCTATTTGGTTGAAAATATATCGAGTGTCCAAAGTCCCAACAGAAAAAGGAGTGCCAGCAAAGCCAACATGTGTGAGACAAATTTTAAAAGTTGTTTCACTCTCTTGATGTCAGCTCTCTGGTGAATAATTGATATTCTTGGAGACAGTGTTAACTTCCACAGAACTCTTACAGGAAGGAGGGCAGGCAGTGAGAGTTCAAACTCTGCAGCTATAGCAGTTTCGTTAGTGGTGAGCCGTTGTGAAAATGTGAGAAAAACCACAACCTATGTGCCTATTGTGCAAACATGTAAAACCACAAAGGGTGCTGTGAGTTGCTAAAGAAGCAGGTTATCTATATATGGGGTTAAGCCACAACCCAACACAAACTGAAGCTTAGTCGTCAGAGATACACTTAGTTTTCTGACAGTGGAACTTAGACAGTAAAGAATAACTTTAATGATTAATGAGGGGAGAAACAGAATAAATACAGATACTTCCATAGAGAGCTTGAGTGGCTGCTAAATGGTTTGATGAGTAATACGAATTCTGCAAATTGTGTACAATGGCTTTCTTAGTCACCAGGTCTCAAACAAGGCCCTTGCATTAAACATAACTGCTCCTTTAGCAAAAGAAAAGAAACTGAAAAAAAAGGAAACAGACACGTACATCATGTGCCTGACAATACAGCTCTTAGCCCATACCGTAGATACACGCCTGAATCCCCAGACACCTGCACCACATCTCCTCTGACCTGAACATGAAACCAGGACAAGAAACACTATGCAACCATTTGGTTTTGTTTGTCCTCCTGGGGCCGTCTTGGCTCTCAGAAACCCTACCCTGGCATTCGCTCTAATCCCTAGAGAATGAAATGCCTGGCCAGCAGCATACAGATAAAGCGCCAGGTGATTGCATATCTGTGACAGACCACCGCAGAAGTTTTCAAAAGCGGTCCCTGTGACACCGCTAATTTGACGGCCCTTCTCCTGTTCTGCACTTGGCCTCGAGGGTAGCCCCCGTATCAACTTACATCCAGCCGTTTACCTTCGAATAACAAGAGCTGCATCAACTTCAGCTGATTCAATTGAGCAGAATTGCACACAGTTCATTGGCTTTTGGCTGGCGCTGGCGGAGTAGATGACAGCGGTGTGCGGAGCCGGAGAGTATCAGTTGACCCAGACTAATTATTCATAAGGCCTTGTTGTGATGGCTGCTGCTCCGGTAAGGTCAGGCAGGGGCAGCTAAGGGGAAAACAAAAACATTTCCGAGTAAAACAGAGTTGACACCGCTTGGTATCTGCAGGAAACTATGAAAGAAAATATCCACGGAAGTAGTGAGCTGGCTCTGTGTGCCGTTGTAAGCGGATCGCAGCGTAACAGCTATACGTTCCCGACTGGAGGCTGTTTGATGTGATGGTGGATATGATCCGAGAGAGGCATACATGCATGGCTGAAAGGAGAATGGTGCAGCTCCTTCAATAATAGTACACTCTGTGTTCTCACAACCACAGGCAGGCATTGCCTTGAAATTTGTAATTACAGTAATTGTGATTTCGACAAATGGGCCGCCAATACGCTCTTCAGCGATAAAAATACAGGTTGCGTTAACCATGAGGAGTCTACTAAAAGCATCCGTCGACAAAGCCTTAATTTACCATCTTTTGGACTGACTGCATTTAAAATTGTCTGAAAATATGCAAAAATATTCCAAAAAAGGAGAAAACTATTTAGACGAGGCTCTGACTGAGGCATAAACTCAGTGACTCCAGCAAAGAAAACTGAGAGCACGCTCTTAACCTATAAGCTCAGATGCTCTGCTTTCTCACCTCTATTTACAATCAAAATGAACCACGGAAATGTGTACCCACAAGTACGCACACAAAAGGCCCACTTATGAGCAAGCACAATAGTGTGGCAATTAGCGGCTAGAGAGGAAGAATGCTGGATCGGTTACAGTTGTTGAATGTTAATTACAGCGTTTTACGGCGTTGAGGAGATAACGAGTTAGCGCCTGGTGACAGCAGCGACACGTCCTTTAACGAGAGCCGTAGAAATTTATGAAACTTGAGATCAGGGACAATGAGGCGTTACTGGCTTGTCAGATGCTCTCCTGCTCACCCCCCTTTGTCCTAATGAAGGCAGACACTTGTTTCTTTCTCTTCTCTGCTCATTCCGACGCTGTTAGCCTGGAATGATTATTGTTCATCGAGGAAAGGTAAAAAAAAAAAGAGCAGATTGGGATTCTGTCCTCGTCCACTCTAAATGCCTTATCAGCGCCCATCATCCCAGCCATTGGCTAATCAGCCTCTGTTACAGTTATGGAGTGGAAATAACCAGGAAAAAATAACAAGAAAACATGTGGACACATAAAAGCCAAAGATAAACATGGGGTCATATTACAGATAATTCCCTGTCTGGGGCAGAAAACATAGCTGGTAGCCAGACAAATGTAAGCGACCGTTCATTCTGTCTATATAAATAGCGAGGGATCAAGAGCTTGGTGAAATCCGAGGGGTTAATATGGTCATGTTGTGAAGCCCGGTGTGGAATTTAGGTTAATGGAATCATTGATAGGGCTCAGTTTTAATGCCAGCAATGCTTAAGAGGATCCATACCTCATGATTTAGACAAATCCTGGGACATTCTTCAAAGTTTCCCCTGCTGACCCTGGCAAGACTTTTTGAAATGGACACGGTGGTTTGAGGATTACAACGACCACTGCTAACCAGACCCCGCCGGGCTGTATCAACAGCCTAAATGGTTTTTATAGAATATTACATCAGTTACACTGCGGCAAACGTGGGCCCCAATGGAATTATTAGGCCTAATAAAGAAATAAAGAGAGTCTGTTTTCTTTTTTCCCTGGCAAATTACTCTGAAACATGTGAGCAAGAATGTACAGTAGAGTATGGGATTCTTAAAATCATAGCTCATGTCTAGACGTGGAACAAAAAAAAAAAAAAAGGTTCAGCAGGCTGAGCTCTAAACAAGTGATTTATATCAGCATCATGACTTCTAATGCAGCCATGTAATGTACAGTTTCTAGTACACACAGGGCTGCTATAAGAACATTTTACACAATGTAAATTTATTCCAGAGCTCCTCAGAGAAGCTGTTGACCTGCTACCAATACTTGCGGTGGGAAAAACAGTCATTTTTATGTGGGCTGCAGCTGAGATAAAGAGGAGTGACTTGCCTGCTGGAGAGAGCAAGAGAAGATCTTTTAAAACCACAGAAGACGAGGCGCCTGGGATGGTGTTCAGATGTCAATAAAAACAGGTGTTAACCAGCTTAGCTAAGATGTTAAGAGCTTGGATAATCCTAGCCTGGATCCAAGAGGGATCTGGCTCTGGAATACTAATGCTTTGGATGCAGCGTTAAATCACACAGAGTTGATTAGGAGGTTGAGTTTGAGTGGTACTGCTGCCATAGGTTGTCAAAGCTAAATGTGTGTGACTCCTGGCGATTACAAAGAATTGGAAAATAAGGGATGACACTTGGTTGTGAGCAGTGTCCAGGTCCAGGATTCAGGTCTACAGTACAACTAATGACCTCTCTTTAAAAACCATCTACATATTTTAATTTTTTACTAAGAGCAAAGTAAATCATACATCACAGATGTTTAAGAAATTCACTTGCAGAGAAAATAAAGTTTTCTTAAGCTTTTTAAGTACTTTTCTGTTATACCATCAGATAGATGATTGGATATATATGATTACCATGCTAAGAAATGAACCATAATGGAATGAGTGACAATTCATTTAAGTTGCG
>JAOXYL010000086.1:5120582-5140777 GCA_028564955.1 Terapon puta
AGAGAACAAATGGAGGGAGAAAACTATCTATACTGTGACAAGAAATGTATTATTGACAAACTGAAGGTCAAAGGTCATGATTAGGACAGAGGCAAGCCAACTCCCATCATGTTGATCCCTGATGCTGTTAGCTCGTCCGAACTGTAAACTTTAAACTCTAAATTATTGGTACATCTGCAAAGCCTTAATGTGGTTGATAATCAATAATAATTACTCCAAAATTGCTTGCACAATTCCTGGATTTCAACCCTCATTTAACAACTGGAACAAACGCCTTTGCTTTCTTCTTTAATCTTAGTTGGTCCTCCACTAAGTACAAATCTAATATAAGATATGAAAAGAGGCGCATTAACAATTTTTTGTTTCCAGATATATTTTGGCCAGGGTTAGACCTACAAATAGAGATCTTTTCTGACTGGCGTTTCAATTACCATGTACATCACTCTGCAATCCCAGCTGTTCACAGGATTACAAACAGAAGTGCACACTAAGCACTATTAACCACTTCGCCTTTTTTCTGTTATTGTTGATATTCTGCGGATGCCAAATGCTCCAGAACTTTATGAATTGTTTGTTTGTCTGACAGAAACATATATGCGCTTATAATAACATACCTGTACTTATACATACACACACAAACTAACGACTCAATGTCAACCCCATGAACATGCTGGGAGAAAATGCACAACACAGACATGTTGTAGCAAGAAAACCACATGGAATAAACAGCAAGAAACCAGTGAGTGCTGTCACAAGCAGTCACAACACAGTGCTGAGTGGGAGAGAGAGCGAGAGCAAGAGAGAGAGGTAGGGGGAGGTGGGGAGGGAGGGAGGGGGTGAGGGGGGGTGCTTGTCAGATGGAGGGAGGCTCCCTTCTCTAACCTGCCCGGTGGCAGTAGCTGAACTGTCAACGCCTGGCCTGTCATTTGGAAACTTTGCTGTTTAGAGGTGACAGCCGCCCACGGACACACACTGTACACCCTCCACAGCTCGAAACTCACACACACAACACACACAACACACACACATGCACATACAGAGCATGGGGAAAGGTTTAGGGTGGTGAGTGGGCACTGTTTGACACTTCCATGTTTGACACCTCCACATCCCTCTGCATGTCGTGGCTTCCGCAGGCTTTTCTCGCTGTGTCGACGTGTCCCTCCCCCATTTTTAGAGGACGATGGATCAATATGAGTGAGTGTGTGTGTGTGTGTGTGTGTGTAAACAAAGGATGATAGAGCTGTTGGTGTGTGGACTTTGCAATTCAGCTACTTTATCTATTGACTAAATAGTCAATAAATAAAGTTTGACATCCAGTGTTTACTAAAATAGATAATTGTAATCGTTTACAGAATTCACCCATATAAACTGACTTTGCAGAGAGTGTAACTCTAAAATAATGTGAGAACAGTTGTTGCACGTGCTTCCAGAGGCACTGGAAATGTGCATTGGATATTGTAGTAACCATTATGTGAGTATTTGTGTGACACTTAACTGTCTAATTACAGGTGTCCTGGGGTGTGTGTGCACGTTTGGGCCGTGTTGAAGGAGAAAGACGAGGTGGAAGGGGCGATGAGGAGAACAGTAGGGTTTTTTCATCAGCAAGCTGTAAATGGTCCCACCACCAACAAACCCCACCCAACCAGCACATCCACCCACCCACCCACGTATGCTCACACACAGACACACATTTATTCGCACTGTGGTAATTGCCGCTCCGGCTCATTTGAGCTTGTCATTTCTCCCGATAAGACTGCAGTATTAAAAATGACAAAAGATTGATACACAGTCTCTTTCACACACATACACACACGTCGCACACCGCATCTCCCAGCGTCCACACAGGCAGGCGAGGGCGGGGCTGTTTTTGCAGATTCTACAGGCGAGATAGAAGGGAAATGTGATTTCACACTTTTTGTTTTTCAGAGCTGGAACAATGAGATGTTGCGTAAAACAAAAGAAAAAAAAAAGTTTTGGCTGAGAGATGTTTGGGTGCAAACAATGCTGTGAAAAAAAATAATTACTGCCTCACTTGGAGAAGATAAATATGAAAAAAAAAAAAGTCTGCCTAACAGCCTGGCACAGTGTAATATCTATCTATCTGGCTATCTATCATCTATCAACAGATCAGTGTATTCAAATGCATTGTTGCACATTCAGCCTTATGACAATGAGTTACAAAAAGCTTTATTGGCAAGCATGAAGAAAATCAGCCAAACACTTTGGTAATAACAGCAGCGGCATCATAATGTCACAGCTCATCCATAACTTGGCATATCATCATCACCAATGTGCTGAGAAAATCGCACAAATAGTAATTCTTACATTGAATATCAACAAAGGGGCTAAGAGAGATGCCAGAGTTAATTGGTAGTGGTGTATGGGCAGAATAGTAATACAGCGTTTGGCGGGGAGAGCGGAGGAATGAGCTGATGTCTGGTCTCCAAATGGAAGGAAGCAGCGCGTTCACAGTTCATTACCACTTCCCTTCTCTCGCTAATCAGAACGCAAAGCACTACAACGTGTCAACAAGGAAGTGTTTTCATTTTTACTGAGAATATACTGAGAAAATAAGATGTGTGCGTGTCATTTCTGCGCGCATGGGTGCACATGTGTGAAGGAAGGTGTGGGTAGGACCATGTTATACTAGTGTATGTACTGCATGAATGTGTGTGAGGGTGTGGACATTATGTGGTTAGGAGTAGTTTGTGTCTGTTTTCATGCATTCATGCAGCAGTGTACGGCTGCATGTGGTGTGCATGTACCTGCAACAGATCTAATCTGCCAAGTCATTCACACCACTGAATGACACTTAGCCAATCAACTGAAAATTCACTTCACCAAGCAAAGAATTTTAGAGCAGGTTAGTAAATTAGGTAAAGCATTAGAACTGGCAAAAAATATCTTTCAAGGAAAAAGATTATATGGATATTTTTTAGCAGTTTTCAGTATAAGGTTTCCTTGTTCCAGCATTGTCCTCCAGGAGAACATACGTATCTGGACCCTTATGACACAATCAGACTACACTGAGAAAGCTGACTGGCTGAGAGCCTTAAGTCGTCTCACACTTCAGACAGGCAGCAGGAGGAGCCCAGGGAGGCCACAACTCATTTATGCCTTTCCCTGGGCTAACTCCGGTTATTAGCTGGAATCAAATGATCCAACACGTCTTGTGCCATAGGCAGGCCCAGCACAGAGAGGCTCAGTGTGTGCGTGACATGAGAGAGAGAGACAGAGAGAGAAAGAGAGAACTGGAAAATTCCATTAGGGGAATCTAAAGGCATCACGCATAATGGATGGGCCACGATCCACGTCTGAGAAACTGTGATGCTCAAAATTAAAAGTATTTTTCAACTGAGATTGTGCCCTCAGAGGATCTTCATATGGCCCCTGTGAGATGACAGCCATTTCCTTTTAAGATGGTGGATGATTAATTCTAACTGACCCCATGACTGATTAGTACTTGTATTGTTGTATCATGGCATACGCTCATTGTATAAAGACCTAGAAGTTAATAAGATACCTCACTATATACTGTGTGTGATATCAAAGCCAAAGGCATTAATTGTAATGCCTGTACAATTAAAACATTTACCCGCACACAAGCCTACAAAGGGTGGAATGCAGTTTAACAATATACTTTCAATTTGGAAAATATACATACATATAATCTTATAATAATGCTTGATGAAAAGTCAAAAGATCGCCAAAATGATCTCAAGTCATCAAGCTGTTATGGAGTCCAATACTCACTCTCTTATAGCTCTGTTTTTGTGACCTGGATGACTGAGAATCTTCACAAACATGTTATCATTTTGACACAAATACATAATAACACACAGCATCTACTTATTTCGATGCTAGTGTAAAGTTCATGCATTCCTGGTGTTTGTGTGCTCGTTTCAACAGTGGTCAGATTCCTGCAGCTGGAATCAAAGCCACCTTCAGGTTTGTTCCCTGTCATTTGTGCCTTTTGTTTCCACATTGTACTCCGTCAGCTACTATGTCGAAGCAGCTAATTTGCCCTCCAAGGTTGTTTTTCCATCCCCCTCTCCTCCACCCCCCCCTCTCTGTGGCAGTTTGGGCAGTATCCTCGCTGAGAGCTGGCCCTCATTACTCTCCGCTGAGTCTTTTGGCCTTAAGGCTGCAGTCTCTTGTCCTCCATTCCCCAGTCTCGGCCTCGCTGTCATGCTGTGGGCTCCAGCCTTATCTCCCTGGTCCACAAAGCTCATGTGGATGTGTGCTGCTATCCACTCGCAGCACGTTGTTCCCAGCCATCTCCTTCCCACGTCGACGAAGGCAGAACATTGTGCCAACTTGCCCCCACAATTAGGACAGAAAGACTGTATGTGGTACAAAGCCGCTGGGGCTGTGAGAGGTTAGGGCATATGGCAGTTCTGCTTGTACAGAAGATAATGGTGTTATTTTCTATTTTACTTCTATTCTACTTAGCACCAATATGTTTATTTTATTAAGGTTTTAAATTTAAACTGATTATATTTCTGAAATACTTGAATGAAAATATGTTAGTTGTCCATTTTCAAAATGTGTCTTATCTACTTTCTGAGCGATGAGCAGATACGTAAAACTAAAAGTGGGAAATGTGCTGAATGAAGTGAACGTTCAGTGCCCCTCCTGAAAGCGGCTGAATATGATATCTTTTCAGATAATGAGAAATGTTAGAAAAAGATGCCTTGGCGCTTGAGGTTGTATAAAAATAAATGGAAAACTGAGAGAAAATCAATTTCTTGCTGCATATGAAGACTGAACATCATGGTACAGTAACAGCAGTGAAAAGCTTGCAGCTAAGTCATATTTGTGATAAACACAGTGTCACAAATTTAATATGGACACATACAGTAAATAGACAAATAAATTCTCTCACAAGTTAATCTGCATTTTGCTAGGTCATTTCCGATTTGGCATTCAGCCCCCTCGATCCAATTTAAAGAGAATGTCTAGTGTCAGAGAGAAGGGGAATTTATTCCGAGCCAATAAAAAACAGGCGCTTGGTGAAAATCACCATCGGCAAGTCATTAAAAGTGGGAGAGGAGCTGGGTGTGTGGAAATGGCTCATCGGCTCCCCGGGTGCTACTCACAACAAGAGACCTGGACACGTAGACCACGGCCCTGATGAATTGAGCCATAAAGGTGATTGGCTCAAATGAAAGTCTGCGCCTCTGAGGCAAAAACACATCCGTTTGATTTGAATACATCACCGTGCCGAAAGGACGGCATGCTCAACCTGGAAGAAAATGATACGTGGGCATAAACAAGAGATTTGCACAGTGGCTCAGCGTGAATTCCAACATCAAACCTGGCTGGCAAGTGAGACAAACCAAGCCTGTGGGATACATAAGCCTTCATTACCACGCTGCTACTGGTTGTCAGGTTACGGATGCAAGGCCTCGGGTGCAATGTGTGATTTTGGAGCAGCGGCTGCCTGCTAATTACCAACCTAGGCAACACGCAGCCATTAAAAACGCAACCCCGAGTGTCTGCTGAGCTAATTTGTCTAATTACATCTTTGTAACTTATGAAAAGACCTAACATTACCCTGAAGGCTTGCTTTCGGAGTGGGAGCTGCGTAGATGGTAAATGAAAACTTTGCTGTCTTACTACAGCCATACAAGTGCCTCGATAGCTGCAAGGCACTGGGAGTATAGGAAGGATTGAGAGGGGGAGGTGGCGGAACCCCTGTTGGGTGATGCTGTAACTATTTCTATATCCCCGAGATTCCTCTCCCATGGGACAGCCACCCACATCCTGCCGACAAGCCTCTTGTTTATTTTTCTCATCATTAATGTGGCATTTTTTTCACAGAATTTATCAGCAAAACCAATATCTGGTGCCAGTTATGAGATGCGTAGGCTCCCAGTCAGTGTAATAGATTGTGACTGAGCCGTCACAGCGATGAGGGCCTATGGCAGCTCTGCTAACAAGCATCTCTAATGGGAGGAGGAAAGGGGAGTTGGGCGGACCCTTTGTGACATGTGTCAATTTGCTGAGATTTGAAAGCCTTAACTAAAAAAATGTTCCAATTATAATGATTGTGAGATGCGACTGTGTTTCCGAGATGAGTGCTCTGTTTGGGAACAATTTTCATTCAAAGCATCTGGGGCACATCTCGCAAATATTGTCGAGCAAGTCAAATCATTGTGTTTGTTAGTTAATAACTTAGACACTCCATCATATCACCTCAGCCTGAATGACAGCCACGAAACGGAGCACATTAAATCAGAGATGATCAAAGATAAGATGAATAATCATGGCAGACTAAGTCAGAAAAAGAACAAACAGGATGATGCCATCTTCCGCCTTCTTCCTCCTCTCAGCAACAAGCACGGCTGGTTGGCTGTGATAGCATCTCTCACTTTCAGCATAGCAACTCCCAGGAGCAGGGCAACTTGGCTATTTTGGGGCCAAATCTGCTGCCTACGTGGGGCCGGGCTCATCTTTCGGCCCCTAGAGTAACCCCTCATCTCCAAAGTCCCACAGGGTCGACCTTGGTGGGTATCAGTGCCCCTCATCAACCACCACGCAGTCAAATGGAAGACACAGCTGTCGAAGTGGCAAAGGTGATACTTTCGATTATAGAGAACGGAGGAAAAATGTGTTTTTGTCTGTGCATATGTATGCGTGTTTGCCTCAAAAACTCTTAAAACAGATGTTGTTAGATAAGATTAAAAAAGTGTTGACTTCATTTTCTCTGAACGAATCTGAAGGGGAAAAAGTTGTAATCATACTTGACGAATCTCTATCTCAAATTTGCAATCAGAAGATAAAGCAGTGCCAGTGTGGTTTTGTAATGCGTCAGGCTTGACTCAACCCGCTCATTTGTGGAGAGCGTGGTGCACTCGGGGCCGGCCAGAGATGTGTCAACTGAAACCTACACACAACCTCAGAGATCTGATGAGGCCCGCTATCGCCTCTAGTTTTTACTCGCCTTGCCTCAACTCTTTCTCACTGCCTCTCTTACTCTCTTTTTTTCTAATCAGGTGAGATTTTATCAGGGCCCCTCTGTCAGTAACCGCTATCGGTTGTGAAATTTCAGAAGGCAAAGCGTGTGGGAACCACAGTATCAGTTGTGCTCATCTCACCCAGCACCTTTACAGACGCGCGGGCGGTTTCTGAAAAGGCGAGAAAAGCTTCACAAAGAGCATATCGGAGGCCGGTTTAACACAAACTGACAGTGGAAATGTTTCATACAATGTTCAGCCTCTTCTTTCTGCTTCCTCCTTTCTCTGTGCTTGTTTTCTTTGTGTACAACCTCCGTCAGAGTCATTGCGAGATCGATTTACAACATCGAGAAATGATATTTGGGGAGAGCTCTCCTTTTGCATGAATCTGCTGAGCAGATATGTAGAAGAAATGTGAGATGCGATAGTCTGCTGGCTTAGAAATCACTATCAATCAGACCATTCTTAGCAGTGAATACAAACACCTGAGGGACAAAAAAAAAGGGGCTGAATGATGGTCTCTCCCTGTGGGCCCACATTATGTGCACTACAGCACCATTCACTGCAAGCGTATTCTTCCTCAAGCTAAACTGATGCTCTACATTCAATATCACTATCAAAGTTAATTCTTTGCACTTACAATTGAGCTGGCTTATTGAATTTCAGGGTTCCGATAAATACAGCACGAGCTCCCAGCACGGATACACACTAACACAAAGTAATCCCATGGGTGCTGCTAAGATGCACTCTCTCGCTGAGCAGAAAGGTAATACAGCTGAGAAGTGGGGTTGTGATCAAAAACTTTGAATCTCAGCATGAGCCGGTGAGATGTAGATGAGGAGAGGAAAGAGTGAAACTTATTCACTTGTTCAACTGCTCGCTTTTTTTTTTTCTAACAGGAAATTTATGAAGTTGGAAAACATCTCTACAGACAAATGAATCATAATGATCGTGACAAAGGTTCTCCTAATAATAGAGCCCACTGTATTACCTTTCAGATCAATGATATTACATATAACCAAGAGAGTGACACAGTTACAGCAACAACATATTTTAGGAATGATTCTGCGTCCACGTTGGATCAGTGTTGGGTAATATAAACACTACTCTTAATACTTTTCCAAATAAAGACTTAGAACGAGCACTGAAATGAGCAAACCAAAAAAATGGTGGTATTTTATCATTAGACTGAAGCTGAATTAGAAATGTAGGGGCAGCAGGGAATCAGAGAGAGAAAGAGGTGGCAAAGATCCTCATCCAGACTCGAACTGCGGTGAGCCACGGGGGTGCCACGCATCCTGATAACTTTAACTGGCAAGGCTGACTGACTGATCCCTGGAACCATCCCAATATTTGGTTTCCTCTTTCAAATGATCCTTTTTTTTTTCTTTACAAGGAAAGGGATCATCTGCAATTGGACTAGAACTCAGGCCTTAAAGTGCTAATTTCTAATAGGTGATCTGTTCTTGTCCTCCTGATCCCTAGAGGTGCTGCCAAGTCTTTTCTTTCCTCCTTCCAAATGCATTAGCATAGCTAGCAGTGCGGGGGCGTCGGTGGCTCCATCAGTAATGTCATGGGCACTTTAACATGATGAAGCACGCCGTGGCCCCGCTGGCATGAATAATTCACATTACCACGCGCCCAAAGAGAGACAGAGAGAGAGAGAAATGGAGAGAGAGAGAGAGAAAGAGAAAGAGAAAGAGAGAGAGAAAGAGAGAGAAAGAGAGAGAGGGATTGACTTTGCAACAATGAATTGTGGGAACAGATGTGTGATTTTTAAGGCGCACGGGCCTCTGTTTTGGGTGAGCGAGCAATTTTAATTCAATTTGATATTTCTCTTTTAAAGTGAGGCGAGACCTTGAGCTAGGCTGGGGGAAATGAAAGGTGGGGGGGGGGGATCAAAAAAGGGAACCGTGGTTATGGGGTGGGAGGGGAGAGGGGTGGAGGTCCCCCCCCGCCATCCATCACAGTGGCACTTCAATGATTGTCAAATAAGTAGCCCTGTCCAAACCCATCTTTTATCATTACGTATGAATGAATCTATCTGGGGATCACATCATCCAGCACATGGGAGGGCTCCATCTCATATACATGATAGGGAGACGATATGGAAATAGGATACATGATAGCAGAATGGTTTGGATGGGGAGATGGATTCACATGACTGACTGGCAGAATGGACCACTATTTGATCTGCGCGCTCTGTCTATCCTGTCAGTCTTGGAAATATAAAATGAACAAGCCACCGCTCCCATTACAATACGCGCAGTCTCTTTGAACTTCATGCAACATGTTATTCCATGTCAGCTAATACCTACAGAATGGCTCCTCGAGTGGCGCTGACAAAACTCTCCCTTTGCAAAACATGCTCCATTAAAAGTCTTGGAAACACTTAACATAATATTTTCCATGCTCCCGACGCTTTGAGGTTTAGGCAGTTTAACACGTAGCACCTCTAGGCCTTTGGCTCGGAAGCCGACGTGAGAACTTTAATGTAAATAATTCAGCAAAGGTGGGTGAGAACTCATGGCACTGGATTAAGGAGGCTGTTCTCGCAAAAGCTGCTCTCAATCCATTTCCAAATTGTCACGGGGCCCTCTAAGAGGCAAAACAAACCCACCTTAATCTCTGCTAATCATACTTAAGCATGAATGTTTCATGTGGAAATGCCTGGTTACAATTTAGAGGCTTTTTCCTCATTCCTGGGGTAACCCTGTTACAATCCAGAAATCCTTTTGGCCACAACAAAGACGAAATGTGATGTAGAGACATCAGATGCGGCACCGCGCACACATCGAGTAAGTAGGAGGAAGCAGAATCCCACATTGCAGACACCATGTTTGTCGACTACATGAAACACAGATAATGAATTCAGGCTGCCAAAATTCAAGATGTGCCAAAAGATAAAGCTGTTATAAACAAGGAAAAAAAAACAACGATAACATCAGTGATTGGTTGTGATTAACATCAGCCTTCTTACTTGTGTCTCAGAAATTCAAATTACAAGCCTGATGTAGGCAATGCCAGGGACCAACCTAATATTATTATTATTCGAGACGGAGCATAACCCAACGGTGGGATGATTACATTTGACTTGCAATGATTTTCCCCCCTGCATGAGAAAACAACAGCTTGGAAAAACTAATAGACGTATTCCCCAACGTAGCTTTGTTGCTCCTGCCTTGTTTTAAATAAATCTCATCACCGCGGTGAAAAATGTTTTGATTTCTCCTGCATTTAAAAAGCGGAGATAAAAGTCCAACCCATCTGTCCCTCAACTTTGCAGGGTGCAGTGCAGCGGAGGGAAGGATTTATCACACACAGCACGGTAAAGTGCATCTGCATCCGCCACACTGCTCCCACTCGCATCATTATCCTCATCGCCTATCACTTCCCCAGCTGAGCCCCCTTTTGGAAAAAGGGGGCTGACACATCGACGGCGGGTAAACACCTTTAAAAGGATCTGACGCCCCGTAATGGAAGAAAAAACACTTCCGTATTGTTCGGGACCCCTGGCGCTGTGCTGGGCTTATGGAGGAGTAAGTCATTGTCTGGTGTCACCTAATTGCATCAAGTTTGTGCGGAGAGCAGATGTGTATGGCTGGCTGAGGTAAACACTGGACCAGAAGATGCCAGGGCTGAAATTGCTTTGAAAATCGCTTCTGCCTACATGGAACGAGTGAGAATAGCAGAGAAAAATACAGTATAAAAGAACATTTGTGGCGGTGGCTGAAAAGTAATAAACACTTTCCCTTTGGTGCGGATTCAAAAAGGTCCCTATTTTCTCTTGTTCATCCGAGGGCCCAACCACACAACTGTGTGAAAGGGAATGTGTGGTACGTGGAGAGTCAGAACACGGCTGAGGCAGTGAGCATGGCACCGCTCGTGGCACAAGTGATGATCCTTTGGCAAAGGACAAATTACACCTTGGAAACCGAGCAGTGCTGATCTAATTAGGAGCTGGCCAAAGGTGTCATCGGGGTCTGACGGATTACGGCTCTGACTTTCCTCTGCTTTCAGCGAGCTGCCGCAAAAGTGAGAAACACCGGCGTAAACAAAGAGAGATGAAGAGAGACACACAGAGACAAGGAAGCACTATTTCCAATCAAGCATCTGCCTCCCCTCCGACACAGCTCGATTTAACCTTGAAGAGTAATGAGATCTGACTTGCTTAAATGTTAGCATTCTTAAATCATCAGGAAGTGCCTCCAAGGAGCCGATAATCACTGTGCCAAATTGCTGCGCTCGCTAATTTCATTTCTCCCTAGCATTTGCTTGCAGTTAGTGTCGATTATTCAAGAACAGGCATTTAATGCTGCCAGGTCCCAGGGGTGTTACATTAAAATGTAATAACTTGCAACATAAATGAAAACAAAAACCATTACTTTCTTCCCCCCACAAATTTCTTCCCTCCTCCCTTTTCCTCCGCCACCTCTCTCCCTTCCTCCCTCCTCAATCTCTCTTCACTCCCTCCCTCCATGGTGGGAGTTCGAATCTAATTCTCAGCCCATCTGGCAGGCGTAATGAAGGCGGGCCGGGCTTGTGGTGCCCTGCTGCCATGGCTCGGTGGAGCAGGAGGCTAGCTGGCAGATTGGGCCGGGATGAGTGGAGGGGAGTCGGGGAACCTGCTGAGTGAGTAAGCCGGCCCAGTTAATCTCCCATGTGCCCCGGTGTGATCGGGGCCAAGGCCAGCCACACGCTGAGGGCACAGCGGATGGGGTCTGGAGTGTGGATGGTCGTGGGCAGAGGACTGGTGGGTGAGTCTGGCGTTCGTTTGCGTTTCCTGGCATTTAGTTGACTCTTCTATCCAGAGCGACTTTCAATGAGGGAAACAGTAAATTAACCTTCATTTTGAAGACTGCCAAAAACATAAACAAACCAGTGGTCGTGAGGGGGTCACAGCTAAGCCAAGACATCTTCAACATGACTCCAACTGGGCATGCAGTGAATTCAAGAGATGTTTTGCACTGGAAGCCGACTTAGCAGACACAGGGGACGACATGAGACGACTGCATGCTGATGTGGAAGTATTGAATTAATACATATATTCCTCATTAACTTTGATTCAAAGCTCCTGTACGATTTAGTAAGAGAGTGTAAATGATATCTTCACAAACAGAGTGCATGTCCAACATATGTCAGAGGATACACATAGTCAAACAGGTAGATTCAGCCCCAATAGGTGCAGCCTCAGAGGAAACAAAAGACAAATAGTGTCTTAGCACCATCTGGCACAGACAGAAGGGCATAAGAATTTACATATGGTCAAAATAGCAACTGTGAGGTAGGGCTGCACAACACATTCAAAGGTATGCTGGCAGTGTATACAGTGTACAGTTGCACACACTGTAATTTTGTTTTCAAATGTTTTTAATGTACAAACTAATTTCTTCAGTTCGGTTTTGCTTTCACTTTAAAGTAAAAGTACTTGCCTCACCTTAAAAATGTTGTTGTACCGTTAAAAATATAAAATCATGCTGTGATATATTTCTACTGTATCTCTGACGGCTGCTGAAACATCTTGCTGTGAGACAGAAACAGCTCCTGGGAGAGTGCCACTGCTAGACACTGGAAACCCCATGCAATTATGATTAAGCTCCTTTATCTAAACACAAACTCCTCTCCAATCGCTGCGATCTGCCTGCCGTGTGTGAAGGCACGTAGGGGGGAAGTGGCAAGGCAGGCAAAACCCTGGTGAGAGACCTGCAGTTGCAAACATCGGACTGTGTGTGTGCATATGAGTGTCTGTTTCTACAGGTGTTAACCAATATGCTTTACTAAGCCAAGCCGCTATCTTTTTCTTTGCAAACCAGTCAGCACTCTAACGCTAACTGAGCACATTACAGGAAACCTGTACCTGCGCGGTGCCTCTGTTTGCCCAAAAGGAAAACCACAGCATAGGCAGAACAACACAGAGACGCAGCAGCCCAAACTGAGAGCTATCAGTGTCAGCGAGGCATGTAAGAGAGGAAGAGAAAAACAAAAATCAGATTTACAACAACACAGGAAGCTAGGCTGACAAAAACAGCAGGTTTCCCTAAGCTGTGCTTCGGCCTCTGGAGAAACCACAACACTGTCATTAACAGTTACTCTCCTCATAAACACACCAGCATCAGCTGGTGGTATAATTGCCCCTGCTTCTCCTGTAATCTTATACCTTACCTGCTGTTACTGTCAGACACCTTCTCCACTGAGAGAGACGGAGAGACAGCGAGAGAAACGTTCGGGGGAGGAGGAGGGGTTGTGGCGCATGTGTGTGTGTGTGTGTGCGTGTGTGTGTGCGGTGAAGTTGGAGGCAGGGTAGGTGTTGCTTGTGTGCTGTCAGATACAAGGTAAGGAAGTAAAAACGAAGTGTGTAGAGAGAGAAAGGTAAAGGAGAAAACACATGCCAGAAAATCAAATGAGTATGTTGCTCACTGAAATCCCAGGAGCAAGGCTCAGGGGCTCCGATGGAGGGAAATTGTGTTCTTGTCGTTGAGTGATTAGAAGACGAGTGGCAGAACATGACCTACTTAGTATAACTTTTTTTGTACAGGTTTTGGAAAAGGTACTCATGCGGGTGGAGTTATGGTGGAGGCGGGTGGGGGCTTTTACCCTAATAGATTCATGGAAACATTAAAGATAGCAGGAATAATTGCCAGGGGGTGTTTGTGAATATGGAACAAAGTCTCTTCATCTCATGACCTCTCAGACTCAAACAAGGGCTCGCAGTCATCCTCTCTGCTCTGGCTTTGCAGCCAAAAAGCACAGATGGATGTGTTTGATCCTACAGATATGCAAGGTTAAAATGCAAAACAAAATATGAATTAAACATCATCTGACACCCTCTAAAGGCTACAAGAGGAGGTTTTAGTACCTTTAAAATTAGCCCAGAAAGTGTGGTGGGAGGTGTGAATGTTGAGAGAGCCGGAAAAGAGAAGAGAAAAAAAAAGGATGAAAAACAGGCTTCCTCAAAATCTGTGACTGAAAATGACAAAGTGTTGTTTCGTTTCTCTGCCCTATTACAATCCCATACTGGAAATCCACCGAGGCCATGAAAAAGGAACACTTTAGCTTTGCTGTAGAAATGGGCCTGCCTCTGGCTCCTCTTAATTTCAGGCTTTGTTTGTGCGGCGTCGGGGAGCTCTTGTGGGTTTGCGGGAGACCCGCAGGCCTTTTGTCTCATCAGTAGAGGTGGTTTCTGCTTGGTGCCTGAAGCGATTTGTTGGCGTACGCCTTTTGTTCTACCCCTCCATGTGAGATTTGGTCACAGGTCGCGGATTACAGGCAACACAGCCATCACAGGTACACCGCTGTTTGTTTCCTCTACAACCGCCGCTGTTAGCGCCAGAGAGGAGCGGGCACAGAATCTCCATATCAGTCAGAAAAAGTAAGGTGTGTTAAAAGGAATAAAGAGTAAAGAACAACCAAGACAAGTACTAAGAAATGAAACGTCTTGCAAAATATGCTCTTTATTTCATTAGGTTCTGCCCAAACTAAAATGGCTTCCTTGGGGGACACTGGCAATGCAGCAAAGCTTGCTTCTTTAAATGACACAGACTAATATTACACTTGTGGCACTGAATTAATAAGCTGCAGCATGATAAATCTCTATGATTTATTATGTTCCCTCCAGTGTATAATCAAGTTGAATGAGAGGGGGAGAGAGAGTCAGACAGAGGGAGATTGGAAGAGACAGAGACGTAGCTGGGTCTGAATTGAGACACAATAGACGAGGCCCTTGTTCTGCACAGCTGAATGGACAGGCTTACATAGCTCTGAATGAGAAGTGTGAAACAGTCAGCCACTGAAATCAGTGGGTGTTGTGTTTAGCAGAAGGAAAGCGATTAAAATACCAAAAAGTTCAATGTGCAGCGTGCCGTGAAATATGACATATGGAACTGCCAAAACAGAACTAGCAGACGTTCTTTCCCCCCAAAACGGTCTATTTCTTTTGGAAGCATGAATTCCCCATAAGGACGGTTTATGAGAATATCACACCTCTATGGAAGTCTCATCCCACAATCCACAGGAGGCTTTCTCTCCCTCCTGCCTGCTTCTGGTGGGCTGCCATCATATTCATTCCCCGTTCCCAGATAGATGTTTGTAATTGGAGCTCTAATTTATGATCGGGCCTTGGTGCAGGATAATGATATGGAGCATTGTAATTTGCTGATGCAAATTGTACGTTATAATGGGGAGCCATAAAAGCCCCAGCAACATCTCGGAGACTTGCCAAACACCCTGAGCGTTCATTACAGCCCTCATTAAAACATCCACGTCGGTATTGGGAGCTCTTACAAATGGAAGGAGCATGTAATTGCTGCTTGATTGTGGTATATGTAACATATGATAAAGTGGAATTACCACTTTATTTGTCTACAGTGTCCGTGAAACTTAATGGGGAGAAAGCCTGCAGTAAACAAATCCTCAGAGCATTGTTTGATTGTTACATTATAGGGCTATTTGTTTAAAGTGGGGCAAATGTGAGTTAGGGGACAGTGCATCCAGGACAAACTAAGAGTGATGATAATCAAGGCTGGGCTTAGGGGGATAAAACTAATGCTTTTACTCATGAGAGCCTGTGTTTCATTTGGACTTACTCCAACCTGGGTGATAGCATAGAGCCTCGTCTGGGAATACATTAACTGGATTTAATATAAGAAAAGATCAGTATTGTTCTTTTTCATTACCAGGTACCAAAGTCATCACCATACATTTGCTTTAAGGGGAGTGAAATTAGACTGAAAAAAGTTAGAATGAGCCACTGAAGTCACCTCTGGTGAAAACAAATTTTGTACTGATGCCAATTTGTGCCTTTGGTGTATTGCGGCTAGCCATTTCCAATCGCTGATCTCAATTCAGTCCTAACAAACAGGATGTGTGGAATGCGATGAAGCTGAACGTCCCGGCTTTTAAGCAACCCTTAGAGCAAAGCCAAGTGGCAAAAGCAATTAAGAGTTCATTTAGGACAACTGAACTTTGCCAGGGCTGGTTTTTCTGAGGCCTGGTCAACACTAATTCACAGTGTCGCCTTTTTATTCAAATGACCTCTCCCAGAGTCCCCTTTTTGTCGGTGCCGTTCTAATGCATCTCCATTAGAACCTGAGCTGTATTGCTGAAAATGAAGTTTCCCTCCTCAACTCTGAATGATAGCAGGCCTCTACCAGCAGAGCTGTGTGTGCTCAGCCACTGGAAAAGGATTTTCAACAGTGCCATTCAGCTGGGGCCCCAGAAGCCTGCAGCCTTTATCTGCAGAACTGTTGATTGATGTGTTGTGGGCCCTGCTGTGGTTAACAGCAATTTTTATCTGTTGCTAGCGGCAACAACCCAGGTCCCTGGTGCGCCGAGAGCAGCAGGGCCCAGGATCTCAAGCTGGACCGCACACGGGGATAAACAAATAGGTTTTTCAAGGCGGACAGCCCTCATAGAGAGGCCCCTGACAGGCAGCGCCCCACCCCGAGGCCAGGACAATGTCAGGGCCCCGGCCCACTCCTGCTGGGCTCTCGGTTTCCTTCACTAATTTTCACCATGTGGTGAACCGGTGGTATGGAGACACCTGCACGCCCCAATAAAATGTAGCAGAGACAGAGAGAGGCAGACAGAGTGATACAACGAGAGATAGAGAGAGAGAGAGAGAGGGAGTCACAGAGATCCTCACAAAGAAGCACTTAAGAAATTTCATAAGGCCATACTGCAGGAAAAGAACATGTGGCTTTCTGTTGGAGCTCTGTGTGCCGACATTGGTGCAGTGACCAAAAAAAAATCCTCCTGCAAAAATTATTCTAAGATATAATTTACACTCAATTTCCTTTCAATTGCTGTGTTTAGCTTTTAATCCAGAGAATCTGTGTCATTTTGTTAAATAAAGCGTGAAGCTTTTAATGGCTTCTATTATAATTAAGTGACATAATCCTTGTATTCGATAAAGATCTTGTAAAAATCCTCGTCACTCAGACAGAGAAGTGTATTTGCCACAATGTGGAGGTCATGAATGCCAAATCAATTAAAAACAAGGCTGTTTAAGAATGCACAAATGACTCTGAGGCTGCTCTGTTTAGAGTGTAGACTCATTTAGCGTTAAATATGATTATGACAACCCGAGCAGGGAAATGAAGAATGGGTGTGTCTGTGAGCTCCGAGCACTCTCGCTCAACCCAAACACTCCGGCTAAGGTTTTACTCCCTGACATCGTACAGATAAACCCTCCCAAAACAGACTAGTCAGATTATACTGTCACAGACAAAGCTCTATGCTTTTATCGTGCGTGAAAACATGAGCCGGAGCTTGGCCTTGGGGTGGTTTTAAAAGATGGGGGGTGGGAGACTGAGGCTCAATCGCTTCATCTGAAAGGAAAGGGAGGTGCGTTGTCTTTTTCGTTTAGCTAAAACGGCTCCTCCTCTATACAGTATATCCAGCCCAGGGGTAGTGACAGGATGGGCAGATAGTTGCAGTGAGATTCTTTGACGTTTTCCCTGTCTCTTGCAGCCCGTATCTCTCAGGCACAGAGGGGGATGTTGGGTTCTTTATCAAGGAGCCCCTCAGAGAGGATGATAAATCGCCAGAGCCCAGGCCCATCTCCAGTGGAACAACAAGCAGGTAGCAGCGCAGGAAACAAGGCACAGATATTGTCTCCCAAACATAGCCGAGGCTATAATGAAGCCTGCACAAAGCAGACAGGAGAGAGTCGGCCTGATAAACAATTCCATTTCCAGTCTTCCACAGAGAGCGAGATAGCGAGTCTCAGTCCTGCTGCTACATATCGCTGCTGGACTCAACGGTCCAGAGATTAGCCCTCATCCCTGAATGGAGAATGAAGGGTTGGGTGGTGGGTTGGTTGGAGGGAAGTGATCTCATGTCTTGTAATGTCATCGCCCGGATAAACACACCGTGTTTGAACGAATAAGTGAATTCAGGTGTTTAGTAAAAAATATTTCCATACGTCTATATTTTATTGATATACTAATTTTATTAATATCCATAGTATATTTATGAATACAAAGTGGTTCATGACATATTTAGCTCGGAATTTATCAAAATTACATTGAATGTCTGTGGGATGACCAGAAATTGAAATAATTCTATGGTTTTTTAAAAAAATTAGTTTTTTGGCATGTCGTAAAGTTCTCCCAGCTCGGAATCCAACTGTGAGCATTATTTTTATGTGACATGGGCCTCAACCGTGAACTGTAGGATATGTTCACACTGAAATGCTGTCTGTGCTGTATAGACTAAACGCCCCATTGTTCAACTGTGTTCACTTGCACATGCCTGCCAGACAAATCAGGAGAAACATTCCTATGTTATGTATATTATGTGCCACTAATCATCAAATCTGAAAGTGATAAGCTTATTTATATATTGATTTATATATTAATTATATATTTGCATCAGCCTGCATAAACTCAGACTTTAGACTAGTGTTTGTAATCCACTTGGTACATCTTGAAAGTACCGTCTCATACTTAAAATTCTTGATCCAATTAGGATTTATTTAGCAACATCAAAACTATCACTGATTCGTCAGGTAGTTGTCAGCTGATTTCTTTAACAGAGACCGAAGAGAAGAAAATACAAAGAGATGAGGAGACATTTCATAATTTTACAGAATGTGTCTCGATGATGTACTATATATGCAGCAAAAACACAGTGAGATGAATTAATCCAGCAGACAACATGCCCTGTATGTGACTGCCAAATCATTTTAACACGGTATAAAAGTATTTGCTGGGTAGAAAACACTCTGGTGGCTCCAATTTCCCTTTCGCATGAGTCTGGCACTAAAGCCCAGAAACTTCCTTTGCATTCTTGTGTAAACCATTCAAACGAGGCCATTCGAGCCTGGCAGGCAACATAAGAAAGGAGACATATGGAAGCATAAACAAGAAGAGGCGTTATCTCCCAGTAGAAAACAAACTGTCAGGAGAGATTGCCTTTTTTACCTCTTAGTGCCCTGTGACAGATAACCAGCCCCCATCCAGCAGCTTGATTTTTTGAGTGTTTGTGGAGAGTCAGAGCAGTAGATGGTGATCAGTGCCAGGGGCCAACCCGCAGATAGCCCCCTCCCTGCTATTGGTGGCTGGTGCTGCTGCCTACGCCTGTGTGCCTGCCTCATTGACCCACTCACACCCCCCTTTCCCACCTCACAGCCCTCCACCCACATACATAGCCTCTCTCTTCCTCTTCCTCCAGCCATGATGCTCCATCCAGCCCGTGGCCTTTTCCTTGCCCTACTCCTCCTCCCATACCCACTCAGCCTCTGCCTGGCAGCTCCCTGGAGCCCCCCCGCGCCAACCCCACACCCCATGTCCCCCCGCCTCCTCCGAAACCATCATACTGTAAAGCCTGAAGCACTTACAGATAAGGAGACCCCAGAAATCAAGCGGGCCCGGCAGCAGAGCAGATTGAGAGTCAGAGCTCAGCACCCAGGAGGTGCCCAGAGGCTGCAGATAGCACCGTCGGATAGCCAGAGAGGGGAGCCAGACAACATAAAACTTCCTGCCCTCGTTACTGGACTTTCCCTTTGCCTGCACAACGCCCCCGCCTCCACATCATCACCACTACGCCCCCCTCCACCTCCGTTTCTGCCGTTTCTCTCTGAATCCCCCCTTCCTCCTTTCAGATAAAGAGGAGGCCTCGTTCCCCGCCGACTCAAACTGACAGCTCGAGCCAAAGGGCTCCACAAGCTTTTTTGGAAGGTCTTGTTTGTTTTCATCCATCTGTGAGTATGCGGCCGCTGGGGAATAGGAATGTGACATGTTCTATTAAAACAAAATAAAAAAAAAAAAAGATTGCGCAGAGATCAAGGTCTTTTGAAGTGAAGCTTTGTTCAGCGCTTTAACTGCAGTCCTTTGAGGCAGATTAACGATGACAAACCATTTATAGTTGTTTTGTTTGTCGGGATGATTGCTTCCAAGCTGCAATAAGAACTGCCATATGCCACTCATCAGCTAAAAGTAGCACACTTTAAAGAATGTTCCTCTTATGAGTTCCCCTTTAAGCAAAGGACATAAAGGACGACCGCTGTCTCTATTACCCAGAGACTAGACACATCATTGAAACAATGGGAGGGGAAGAGCACAAATTTACGGTTCGAGAACGCACTGGGGCAAGGCAACAGATGCTTTCAAGGGATAAAAATAGTCCTGCTCTGACAATTTGTGATTTGTGAGCAAGTGTATGTTTGAAGGGATTGGGTTGATGTTTTCCATGGCATCACTGAATATTCCTCTCAGGCACATTTACCTTGAACTACAC
>JAOXYL010000086.1:5140877-5159169 GCA_028564955.1 Terapon puta
AACGCAGACTCCTATTAATGTACAGTCAGTTGTTTCCAATAAACCATGAGACAGGTTTAACTGCTATTGATCTTACTGAAGGTGTAAATGTGAAAGCGTTTCTGTGGATGGCGAGAAATTGTATTTATTGCATAGATAAGGGGGCCCTTAAAAGGCTTTTAGGCATATTGTCATATGTGTGAGCAAAAGGATCCTCCACTGACAGTCACTGGAGGAAGACATAAAACTCTGACAGCCAAATTGCAGCACTGGCGAACGGCGGTGATCGATGCCAATAAAACAAGGCTCTTTTTGCCAAGGTAGCGCAGGACACCTTCCCGCAATTTAATCAGTCAGTCAGCCAGAATTAATGTTCCTAATATCATGATTTCTCCATTACTCTATTTAACATAATTAAAATGTCGAGCGCCGGGGCCATAAAGCGGGTCGTTGGAGATTGTAATTCTGCCGTAAAGCTATGAAGCATGAAAATGCCACTTACCGAGTAGCCACGGCCTGACAGCGAGTGAGTGGAACTCTGTAGGGAGAGAGAGGAGAACAGGGATGACCTTTAAGGAGCGTTTCACTCGCTGACACAGACATGATGAAGCAGCGGCGCTTTAATATCAATATTCACGTTAACCTTTTACCCACCCCGCCATGTATCTCGCGCCCGCACACATCACTCCCATACATCGTGGCCCACACCGCGGGGGCAGCTGAGCAGAACCAGCTCTGAAAACAATCACTCACGTCCTGCTGGGAGACTTAATTGTTGTCGGTTGTCAAAGAAATATACTGCATAAAACCTTAATTATTTTGTAAAATTTTGATTAAAATAGTGCACATTAGTCATACCACAGCTGTGCACATGTACTTTAAGCACTCGCTTTACTCTCTCTCATACCACTATTTAGACTCTTTATACCACGGACACTTTGTGAGGACACTGCATGGTGAATGACATTTTCTGATCTTTGCCTTCTAAATTTTTGTAGACACCATTTATTTGTTTGAATTCACTTGCAGTTGTGCCTTCAAGAGTGTCATCTGGCATTGATAGACACAAAGGAGTGAATCCATCACTCACATCAGTAGATAAATGGATAAAGCACACCTTGATATAGAAATAGTTGTTTTGAGAGAGGAGAGCGTAACAGCTCAGGTACACTGCTAGAGGAAGGGGTTGACTCCTTTGCTTATCGCATCTTATGATTTTATAATTTTCTATCGAAAAGGATGTCTGCTTTCCACTCACAACAAAGAACAAAAGGCCTTTTTTTCAGATCATTGGGCAGATATTGTACCATACACAATCTGTAAATTTAGTATATATGAAAAGAGGATGTCATTTTCTAAATTGTCTATAAGAAAAAAAGACACTATGTCATGTTCAACATTGAAAATTTACAAGACTATCCGAACTATAACTAACTAAATTACTTTAACTGTTACCCACTGTCGCATATTAGATACTATTGTTTTTATGGTGTGGGATTTGAATCTAAATCTGTGAAGGTTCTTAATTTTGTTACATCAGCCCCATATTGTACCCAGGATAAATATCTCTTAATGCATTTAGGGAGGTGTTTTTGCCCATCAAACTCCTTCTGTGTTTTCTAATGCAGTCCTCTAAATGGTGAACAAGAGCAGGATGGAGACAGAAAAAGCTGGGTATTGTTCTGTTCTCTGGCTCTGTCTGTCAGCGCCCAGCACGAATACCAATCTCCAAATCCCTCCCTCCACTTCCACTTTTCACTTCTTTTATTCCTCTGTCTAGATTGGCAATTTCTGCCCCCCCTGGTCTCTGGAGGGGACTTTTCTGCTAGACCAATTTCATCCATAGGTCCACCTTCAATCCAAACGACCTCCCCCACACCTTCACCACCACTGCCTCCCTTGTTTTGCACCCTCCCAATACCCCTCATCCATTCTCCCACACCTGCTCGAAGCCTCAGCCCTCATCAACGCCTGTGTGCCCCTCTGATTCGCAGGACGGCTCCTGTGGTGACGATTAGGGAGGAGTCCCGCCGCGAACCGGAAAGCAGGCTCTGCGGGAATCAAAAGGCTATTCCCGCTCTGCTCAACCTCTCTGCTCCCTTCACTACCGCGACCAGAGAGGAGGCCAGAGGAGAGGGGAGGAAGAACTGCACAGAAGGCAAAATCTGTGGATACAAAAGGGCCAAAAGTGTGTTCCAGTGAGAATGAGGTCTGTTGTCTGCATGTGTGCGTGTTGTGAGTGCACTTAAATGTGTGTGTATACGCATGTGTTTGTGTGTGTGCGAGTGCATATGTGCATAGGTGGTGGGAGGCCGAGGCCATTTGGAATTAGCCTTACTATGTAGAGTTCATTCAACTTGGAGCATTCTGAGTAGAAAGAGAGGCTTATTTAAATGATAATGAGGGACAATCCATTGGATTTAGTGCCGGTGAAGGGAGGAAAAGAGGGGAGGGAATGGGGGGATCCATTAAAACGCCAGCGGTTCATAAGCCATAGGGTCGGCATCCAGCTAAACACTCTCTCTTAAAAGCCATTATACATGGCTCTCAATGGATTTCTGCAGCGCTTAGGACTTCAAAAGGATTTAAGAACCCGCCCCAGAGAGGGAGTGTGGGGGAGGGAGGACGAATGAGTGTGTATGTGTGTGTGTCTGTGTGGTGGTTGTGGTGGTTGGTGGCAAGAGGGATGGGGCGGATGCTGGCGGCATTTAAGGGTTAACTAAACAGCCCCGGAGAAGAGAAATGTTGCTAAATCCGCCCCCTAATCCTCTCCCCATTTCCATGCCCCCTCCTCCACTCTCCTCACAAAAAAAAAAAGAAAAAAAGAAAAAAGAAAAACATGGCGACAAGAGGGGAGGGTCCAGTCTATCTTCTCCCAACCCACACTATTGGTTTTTGTTATTGCACGGAGGCCGAGGGGCGGGCCAATCGGAGCTCGTTGGAGCATGCTGAGGGAAGGGACGCAAACGGGTGTGCCCTCTGTGGCAAAAGATCAGGAGGCTGGGTGGGTTTGGGCACATGTGGGTGGGTGTAGGTGGTAACAGGAGGGTGTTAGAGACCCTGACAGCACCACAACTGCCGCCCTCTCCTCCGCAGGACACAGATGCAGTGGAACCCACCCCTTCAACCACCTCACATTTCCCTAATCCCTGTGTGGCTTAGTGCCGGGGCCCTGCTGCACCGCAGGCACAATTACCTAGTCAAAATAAACAGATAAAGACTCAACCATGGCAATGAACAAACAGCATCCCCTGCAATTTTTTTTACCCCCTGCTACCAAATTGATGCATGACTGTTTTTACAGGCGGGCAGGCGGGTGCGTCCACATGTCGCATTTGTCTCTATTTCCTTTGGCGGTAAGACAAGAGAAATCCATTTTACTCGTTGCAGACGCGGCATCATTAGTTAAGAGCTCTTAAAGCTGGGGAGCCACTTTGATGTGGTGGAGCGTGTTTTACGAAAATTAGCAGTGCTCTCAGTGCGGTGGCGGAGATTTCATGGGGCTGAAAAAATAAGAAATATGAGACTGACATGGTGCTGGTGAAGACTCTCACTGAGCGTGTCATGTCCAGGCCTTTCCTGACTGGAATACAACAGCACAGAGGAGAGATGTGCAGACAGACAGACAGAAAGAGAAAGGTAAGACAGGCAGAGACAGAGAGATGGATAGATACGGATGCCGTGGCTACAACGATCAGCGTCTGTGCACCATTTATTTGGCAGCAGATTAGAGAGACATGCCACATCTAACACCGTTGGCGATTACAGCGTGCAATTTTCAACAGTGCTCCCCTCCCATTGCTGTAACCACCGCCACTTCCACCCTCTCTCTACCGCTACCCCCACCCCCCCCCATCCCTGCCTGCCCCCCCTCCTTCTCAGTGCTTGTCGTATATCCCTGTCAGAGCTGTCAACCGGCTTCGGTCTTTTATCTGACAAGCCCGCCTCTTCCTCCTGACTTTTTCATTAAAAGACAGCCTTTTACACAAATTCAAGAGAAATAGTACGAGTGGAAGAGGGGGGACAGCGCACGAGAGAAACAGAGCTGCAAGGCTTAGAGAAAAGAGGATGAAGATGGGAAAAATTAGGCTGGGTGATTTTTTTTTTTCCATCAGGCTGGATTTTCAATTGGAATGCTGAATAGCTTGAAACAATGTATTTAATAAGTTCATTAAAATCTTTTTCTTTCCATCATTTTACCGCTGCTAGAAAAGGAAGCTGCATATTTTCCTTCCTCTTCTTTCTCTCTCTTTCTCTCTCCTCCTGCTTTCGTCAGCTAAATGAGCAGTCTGATTGAATTTAGTTAGGTTTGGGAGGCCTGCTTGACAGGCATTAGTTAGGAAGCATATTTCTGCATTCATTTAAAATGAGCCGCTTGGGATTTTGCATAAATTCTCATTACTTCCCCTGTATCTAAATTGCATTATTTCATCCCTTATGCTGAACCAATGCCTGGCCTCCATTTTCCTGTGCCACCTACTCATCTTCTAAATGGGCTGGCATATGGATGCCGGCACAGCGATAATTGGAACAGCTTCTTTAACTCATTCCTTTCTGGGGTCGGTGAGGTCAGCCCACACCTGGCTGAACCACGTTAGGTCATGTCTACATTTCACCGCAGCATGCTTTAAATAATGCCAGGCCAGCTAGGTGATGCCGTGTGACCGGCGTAATCATTTCCTGTCTGTGTGCTGCCAGCCAACCAGTCTTTTTCCCGACGCAAGGGGGATTTATGAGGTGATAGCTAGGAACAGCAGGAGCTACTGGACCAGCTGCCCTCTGATCTCAGCCTCAATGTTGCTGTCATCTGCGTGCTCTCTATATCCCACATCAAGGGTCCCCTGCCTTGGCCCATGAAAGCGAATAGCCTTGCTCTCTGTAGGAGGTGTGTGAAAAGGGGAAAGGTCTCGTCCAAGAACTAACCTCGCTGAGCTGCTCCTTGGAGTTGCTCCTGTGCGGTCGGCTGAGCTCCTGCACCGTCTCGTCCTCGCTGACTTTGACCGGACGTAGCGCCAAAGGTTTGATCTGCAGGGGACAAAAGAAAAGTGGACATCTTCAAATCATGTACTTACGTCATGTTCTAAAACAAACTAGATCACAACCTTAAAGCTGCTCTGATATAAATGTATATCACTACAGTGGCTTGACCAGAAGAAAGATTGAAATTATTGTGTGTTCTATATATATATATATATATATATATGTATATATATATATATGTAGAGAGAGAGAGAGAGAGAGAGAGAGAGTATGTATATAGTATATATATATGTGTATATAACCATTTGTCTGGGACACCCCGAATCAGCGGGCTTCTCAGATTGAGTGTCAACAAATGCAACAGAATATGACATTAACAACCACCTCATTAAAACTGAGAATGATGCCAATTCTGGTGCATTACCCAAGTTCATTTCACACTGGAATAAAAGGGCAGCAGTTGGTACTCGTTGGCTTGCACACTGACCTTTAAATGACCTCCAACACATTAGTACGTGTAAAGGGTGTGTGTTAAATGAAGGAGAATTATGGAGAATAGGAGATTGTGTACAACTTCCTGTTACTCACTGGGATCTTTAATAGCTACAGAGGTTAAGCAGATATGTCTAACAATACAGTGTAACTACAATAGTTTCACTTTAAGTGGGCCATGGTCCTACTGTTCCCAACCCGAGCAAAACGCAAAGTCGGTGGAGTGTCTCACAAATCAGTGTCAGTTTGTGCTTTGGCTAAATGCAAAGCAGATTTGGTTGTAGCAAAAACACCTGCAACCCCAAACCTCAACCCACTGCGACCAGCCAGCAACAGGGACACAGTGGCAACAATGTAGCTTACACAACTTTGACTGTGTACTATCAGTTGTATTATTCTACTAATAGTCCACCGATATCAGTATTCAGTATTCAATTTCAGGTAAGATGGAATTTCCTTCCTTTTTTTTGCACATGTTAGTGGCCTCATATGACGTTAACACACACTCACTCAAGCATCAGGCAGGCAACGATTGAAGGCTTGAAGGATGTGCTATGTAGGAGGCTACCTACTTTAACCTCGGCCAACACAGTCTAAAAATATATAATGTTGCTGAATCAGTTAAAGGTTAGGATCCACTGCTGAGTGCTGTCTAAAATCCCCATCCGCTCCATCCTCACAGCTCAGACGCATTCATTAGCTAACTTTCCATGGCCAAAAACAGCAGCGCCTTAAGGTCAATATACAAAGGGAAGAACATGTTGCATGAACTGTAACAAGATAATGCTTAACCACATACATACTTCGATTTTTCCAACAAAACATTTTATAGATTAAAAAAAATAGATGTTTTTGGTCAAATTGTTAAACTTAAAAAAAAATCGAAATGCTGGCACAAAGATATCTGCAGCAGCTTTAACATGCAAATGACAGTATCTGCATTCAGACACCCACGTCATGGTAACCCTAATGCAAACATGGATGGCTTGTTTTATTGCAGGCCATCAAGACAGTTGGCATGCACCCAAATTCCCAGCCAGATGGGAGGTTGGCGAGCTCAGCAAGGAAGACTCTGTGCTGCTGCAGGACCAGCCAATCACAATGTCCCGTGCTGCTTCCCCACCTTGGAGTACAGTGGCGATGGCCGCGGGGTGTAATCCATTTGACTAGCAGTTTGTGTGTAGCAGCTCCCCCGGTGGCACGCGTGGTGGCTGGCCCCGTTCTCCTGATCTCCACTGTAATTTAAGCAGATCACTGCTACAATTAACCTTTCCCGGTAAATATCAATTATGGCCCCCGGCTGGGCTAGAATTAAAAGGGTCATCAGCTAATCTGACAGGTCCTGTACGCTGCCACCTGGCTGGGAGAGAGGGAGGGAGGCAACGCGGCAGAGAGAGAGTGTTTGTCTACCCTCGTGTGCACCAGCTCACATGCCAAGTAGACACAATTCCCTTTTAATTACCCTGCCGCCACTAGGGCAAGCATGCTGATTGGCCAAAGGGCATTAGCAGTGCACTGAGGTCAACAGTGACAGGACGGGATGGGGTGGGGTGAGTGTGGTGGAGAGGAGGAGGGAGCCGCTGCCAAGCAATCAGGGTGTAAATGGAAGGAAGAGAAACCTGCAGGTGGGCCTAATCAGGTTTGACTTCCACCTCTACCCGCCTCTCCCTCTGCCTCTCTCACTCTTTCTCGACTAGCTGTCAGCCTAATCACTCCTTGAATCTCAAAATAGATGGTGGCCTTTTTGATTTCCTTCTCTCAAGGAGAGCAAAAAGAGAGCAATCCTCCAGGCATGGAGGCAGAGACAAGGCGTCAAGGTACAGTTGTCGTCACGTCGCCGTCAAGTGCGACCGTTGATTACTTTGTTTATCCAGCATCAGTGTGGCTGACAAATTCCTGAAGGCGCCCAAAGTGTTTCCATCTCCTCTGGGGCCTGCGGCTACATTACCCAGTCAGCAATCAACTTGGCTATTGATCAGAGCACAGCGTCTAATTAGCTGCCTAGGTTAATGACGCGGCGTGCAAGGACCGTTCCCCGAGCCGCTGTTCAGCGGGACAGGAGAGCAATTGATCTAGGCAGGAATTCGCCAACTCTGACAAAAGATTGGCAACCCTGACTGCCTGTGATTAAGGCAGGGACTAATTTCCTGTCTGGGGAGGTGTTTAATTGGCCCTAAGCCCCCAACTGTACAGCTTTCATGTGTTGTTTTTTCCTTTTTTGCGTACTCATTAATGTTAAAAGGACAACTTGGTGAGCTTGAGGGTGGAGCTAATGGTCTCTGCTGAGAAGTGATCGGTGGCAAGTGGTGATACAGATCAAGGTCATAATGTCTTTCCACTATGCTTGAAGTAATGCCTTTTTAATGCTTTCTGGGCAGTCCAGAGGGAGCAGGTCTTGCCCACCTGGCTGTTTTAAGGAGTTCTAGCTTTTGCTTTTTTGTGTGTGTGAATAAAGTTTGTTTACATTGACGGTTGACCCATGTAGTATTGGAATAAGGTTAATCAAGTTGAAGCAGAAAGTGAATGTGGCTAAAAGGAATGTGTGTGGGGGATATACTGACATAAGACGACAGATAAAAGAGACATAGAAAAAACAAGCTAAGTAAGGGCCTGTGTTTTACATGAATAATGTACTGGAAATTAGCTCCATTAGTCTCGGTATTGAACATGTCTGCAGTCCCTCTCTGGAGGCTGCCGCTCTGTGCTCTTTAATTATCTTCAAAGGGCCCTCCAGCATCTTAATTTCCCCCCAAGTTGAGTAGTGCCGACTTGGGTGTGCTCATTTATACTACTCTAACCCTGCGTGGAGTCACAAAGCCCACCTGCTTAGAAAGGGCAAGTTGATCCATCGATGGAGACAGTAGCGGTTCATATCAGTTCATGCTAGGCTCGGATAACTTTCCTTTTCCTTTGACTCTTCCTCATTCTCAGTGCAGCGTCGATCAATCAGCAGTCTGCCAGCAGGGTGCTGGCTGGAGGCTGGTGGGTGATGCTTTGTTGTCCTGCTCCTTTGATCCTCCCTCTTTCACCTTGCAGGAGGTTTAGGGGGGGCATCGGATGGCTGCGCAGTCTCTCACCTTTTTCCTCCTTGAATAAGCGAAGCTGTTAGTCCTGACCTCGCCTTTTCTCTCTCTCTGCTCCAGCTCCTCTCTCTTGGCCTCATCTCTCCCTAGCCTGCCGTCACCTGTCAACAGCGCTCAGGGAGGCTGTGCCTCAGCCTTGTCTCAGTGTCAATCCTCATTACCCTAGGATCTTGGACCTTGCCCTCCGCCCGCTCCTTTCTAGCTGCCTCGATGCTCTTCTGCTCCACACTACCATGCTCCAATCTGCTCTCCGGGCTTCCCATGCACAGGACAGAGAGAAGACGAGGGGCAATACAGGGAGGGAGGGCTGAAGAGGACGGATACAGATCCTTCCTCTAATTTGCTCTGAAAAGTGTCCTGCGCAAAGGACCCTCACCCCCATTAACCCAGCGACAGGCTGCTACCGCTGCTCAGGGAGGCATTGGCGGTGTGTATGTATGTGTGTGTGTATGTGACAGGGGCCCAGTGGTGAGGCAGGCGAAGGCATCTCTGCGCTCAGTGCCGGGCTCCGGCACCGGCTCAATCTATCGGCTCATTATCCCCCCCGCCCAGACTGGGGCGCAGACAAGTGCACTTTAGGGCCACAGGCCAAATTGATTCATCTGCCTTCATTTTCTTCAGGCTCAGAAGTGGCAGCTGCTCGGAGGCAGGGGGAAGGAGCTTTAAGATGGTGAGAGACAGACGGGAGAGAGACAGAGGGAGGAGAGAAAGAGAGGGTCTGGGATAGAGTGAGACGAAGGAGGGAGGCATCAAGAGAAAGAGGTGTTCCTGGCTTTGTTCCTCATCCATGTCTCATTTCACTTTTCTTCTCCTCCCTCCTCCCCCTTCTCCCTCTCTCTCCCTCTTTACAGCACAACCAACACCTCCCTCCCCTGAAATCACCATCAAGACATGCACTCACTCCCCCACCAAGTCCCAAGTTGGAAATTAGCCCAAGGACAAGCTAGTGGATTTACTACAGGGAGAGCAAATGGATTTTTGCTTTTATTTTGACGAGTCCCAGTGTATCCATTACGCCTTTTAATCATACATTATTCATAGAGCTCGCCTTATAATAAATGACCACATAAAAGAGGTACACATATTATACAAGGCCTAAAATGCCCCCATAATTCTCTCTCCTAGTGCACTCAGAACTACATCACATTTGTAGCTGGTTCACAAATACGAGCCTGTGAAATCGTAGCAAGATGGCGTTTCTATTGCAAGCAATGACGTCAAGAAAGACACGACAACCATTGGTGAATTAAAAGCAACACTTGCGCACAAATGAGATATAGAGGAAACAAATTAGAAGGTGTGACCTATTGGCCTTTCAGCATGTGTCCTGTGCACAACATTGCATTCTGCACAGTGTAAAGCTAACTGGGGTGGCCACTGCGACCGCCCAACACTGTAACAAAGCAGTCAACCTGAAAGCGAAGCCGCTTACTCGGCCTGATTCCCAGCCAGCAGGGACCTCAGGAGAGCCTGAGTGTCCCGCAGGGCCCCGTCTGGAACAGATGAACTGGGGAGAGGAGCACTCCCTGCGGGGCCAGGGTCTCTCCAATCTCTCCACCATATGCCTCCTGGGGGAGCGAGGGAACAAGGCGAAAGAGGAGGAAGGGGGGGAAGGGGAGGTGCACCTGCTCCAAAATACGAACCCATCCCTCAGCACCTGTCCCGGGGGTTCACTGACAACCACAACCAACAGACACACACACACCCCTCACCTGTCAGCCAGGACCACAGGAACAGGATCTGCCCTGCACTGATAAGCACAAGGCCTTACAGCGGAAACACCCCAGCCCCCTCCTCTCCCTCCCGACTCCCACTCCAAGGCAAGCATTTCTCAGAGCTACCAACAACAATTAGGCCGCTGATGTCAAAATGCTAATGATGTTATTGGAAGGAAAGCAAGGGAGCAAAGCTGTGGATCTGCGTTTTGCTCTTCATTGCTGGAGCCAACATTATGCATATCTTCCTCCTCTCTTGTTGCTCTGCAAGAAATGCACAGCTTTGATATCCATGTACAGTATTAGCGCTGAGAGCAGTGAGTGCATTTTGCAAGAGATTTATGCATGCTAACAAGAAAAATTCAAATGGCGTTCACTTTAGAGGTTGTACTTTTTTTTAAAGCTCAGCACGATTATTTGCAAGTCAAACTTCACTTTGGCTTTCAAAAAAAGAGGGCACATTCAAAGTTGCACTACAACAACTTCAGGTTGGGTACATGCCACTGGAAATGCCACATTTGCACTTAGTGGTCAGCAAAACCTTTTAGAGAGTACGAGCGAGAAGGATTCTTTCATTCATATTCAAGCATGTGCTGCTGTACCTCTCAATGCTGAAATTATCTCAGCAGACCTTTAAATCACAAAGAGTATTTTCAAGGTAAATGGAAGGCATGGAATAAAATACTAAATATATATATCTTCTCAACAACTAGAAACATAGTGTTAACCTTGAGAAAAAACTAACTTACGAAAAAAACTAAAAAATGCAGTTAAATTGGAATGTTCATTTCAATTCACTTGATTATGCATGTGTTTTTGCATAGACCAAAGACCATATTCTTTCATAATTAATGTTGTTTACACACAACTTTATGACTGCATTGGCATTCCATATCCATATCTCTCAAACAAAGAGGTGCCACTGACTGTATCACTATGAAGAAAAGCTGTTACAGAATAAAAACAATTTAATGCTATCAGTTTTCCAACTTAGGTCCAAATGAGTGACTGCTGTGTGGTGCTTCCTATCATTAGCACCATTCTAATAGTGCCAATATTAGCTTATATTTAACCAGGTTAGAGATAATAACAGTGGGTCATTGGAAATGTATTTCCACTAAATAAATTACTACCCAGTCTTTTTTAAAAAAGCACACCAAGATGGAACTAGGGAATTTGAATTGAACTACACTTTCTCAAAAAAAAATCCAAATGCTTTAACCAAATTATTGATTGTATCTTTCAGATGTCTGAAAGTGTGAGATAAAATTTGTCTCTTACATGCAGGTCAGAGTGTGTGTACGGTTCAACAAAGTGACCATAATAATTGTAAGTATGCTGCATCAATCACAGATTCTGCAAGAGTTTCATGTGGAAAGGATTTATCAGTTATGACTCTCAACTGCATAACCCTTAAATGGACAGAGATAACACTGGCGTAAACACTCTTATCAGCTGATAAGAGTTTGTTGGGACGGGACAGATCAGTGGTCCAGACAGATCGAAGTGACAGAATGTCTGACAATACACACAGATTTTCACAACTTGAACTCAAAGTTGGCTAAATATCAAAGAAAACACTGCTCTCTATGATTATTAAGCAAAAATGCTGACAAGTATTACAGTCAATTCAAAATAACTGACTATTTCATCAGTTACTTCAACAAATAAAACAGTACAACCAGCCCCAATTCGAATCCCTTCACAAATCATGTCTATTCATTTTTACAAATAACTTTGACATTTATAATTCACACACTTTTCATCCACAATTTGTCACTGGACGCTGAGCTTCACTTATCCATGTACTAAACACTGCCGTTATGCTCAACTGCAGTAACACCATTAATTATTTTTTAACACTTGAAAATGATCTTATTAGTAGTCGTAAAAATTACATTTTTGGAAGTGCAACATTCACACTCTCTCCTGTGACTGCACTTGATAACTTTGTCACCCTCACACGTACTTTAAGAAATGTTTAATTTCCTCTAATGTAATCTGAAATAATTATCAGCTGAAGCCGACGTACGCGCTGCAAAAAGGCCCCTTTTAACAAGTCCACCAAACACACACACCTTAAAACTAGCTATCATTCACCACGACATAATTAAACCAGTGAAGATGAGATTGTGGGGTAAAGGAAATGAGCAAGTGATTAAAAATGCTAGATGAAGAACAGTCTGAAACTTCCAATCGGTCTAACTTTAGACTGTGTTCTTCAATCAGTTCAGGAAATGGCTCTTTAATGGAATGTCTGAGTAAAATCGTGCAGTGTTTCCTAATCAATGGGCTACTGCTTTAGTACAGACCAATGTGCAACTAAACAATGTCCAAGTGCAACTGAAACACCAGATTCGGAGGGAGGCACTTTTTTATTAGTTGTGATTAGTTTTAGAACAATTTCAATGAGGATTCAAAGAACTTTTCAATTTGACATACACAAGTGTTTATGAATGGCACAAGTCAGTGATGAGTCAGTTAGTTAGTTAGTACTATAGAAATCTTGAGAAAAGTTTAAATAATATAGAGGGCTAGACACTGCACTGCCCAAATAGATGTACATTAAATAATGATCCTATACTGTTTTTCTATGGAAAGCTTTCACTGTAAACTCACATTTTAATTTGATTCCACTTGAGGTTTCAGTTTTCATAGTGATAGTAGCAGACAGCAAGAGGACTACAAAAGAGATCCAACTTCAAACCATTTTCCTATTAATTTATAGTTTATTCTTATCTCCATTAGTTGCCATCTTAGCAGCAACTACTCCTCCTGGGGTCCATATTTTCCATTATTCCATTATTTTTTTCCATATATTCATGGGGTTCATATGGCCAGTTGATGGTGTCTTTTAAGTCTGCCATTGCCAGAAAAATGTAACGGCAAACAGAAGTTTTAAACATCCATGAATATTTTGTAAGAGATACTGGAAAAAATGTTTTAGGGCAATATGGAATCTCTATTTGGCAAAAACAGATACCTACATTATGGCTGACATCCAGTTTGTTTAAACCGATCTTCTGATGAGGACCTTTTAATTTAGTTATTCAAGAACAGAAGATATTGCATGTACTGCAGAAGCCCTTTTTACAGTTGAAAATTAAACATGTCATCACACCATCTTAGACATATCTATGTAAAATTACAGCTAAATGAAATAAAGAAACACAAAAATGTGTTAACTATTACCTCACTATGAAAGTGGAAAAATTAATTTTTTGTTTTTTCAATTATAGCAAGATAAGAATTCAAGGTGTACCAGTCTTCAATTTTATAAGAAATATAGGTACAATCTTGCGTGTACGGACAGCTTTGATCCGGAAATATTTGTATAAGTCTTAGCAAAGAGGCACTCATTTTGATTGCACTTCGTTCTGTATGCTACAGCTAATCTGTAAGACTTAGTGGGGAGCTGAGGCATGTCATCAGAGGAGAGGGAGAGTTTAGAAGAAAGAGGCAGTTTTTTCGAGAGATGAGGTCTAGGCGAGGAGTCAGGAGGTAGTTTGCAGTCAGAGAGTGAGAAAGAGAGACCGGGAGAGACAGCCAGAGTGCTCTGGGCTTTTTAATAGGAGGCAGATGCAACACATGTAATGAATCAGTTCGGCTCGACGCGGCTTCCCTCTGATGTCTGAGCACCCGTCCTGCCCTTGAAAAACTTCTGGGACGTTATCTCATGCCTGCACAGCACACACTGCCAGTGAATTTTGGAGGAAGTGTTATGTGCTGGGTGAAGGAGGGGAGGAAGAGGTAGGGGAGTTGAAGCGTGTGCGTGTGTGCATACTCGTGCAGAAATCTGCTTCTATGTCCTGGTATATAACAATGTACATGTACATATATATGTGTGTACTTGTATATGCTCAATCACTAATAAATATCTATGTATAGACTGCCATGTATATGTAAATGTGTAATGCATCTATACATTTCTAATATACACAAACACAGATCTGACTCCTAGTGTCCAGGTCCTACAACTAAATCTATATTGTTAACATGCAGACTTTAACCATTCCCCGCTGAAGTTGTTACCTACTTTACTCTGTTTTGGGCCTCTTTTAATAATATTATCTTATTTTGTCAATTGTGAACAAGCACAAATCTAACTAATAAAATGAAGACTATGCATTTAGACAACATGTTGTAAGGTCCTGAATAAGAAAGACACATTGCCAGGCTTTACTTTCATCAATCCATTGCATGCACTAGCTCTAGTATGTTAACATGCATGCGTTAACAGGACAGACAGAGGTGGAGGTGGTGAAGTGAAAATTTTCATCTTTCCCTCCAGTTAAAGAAACAATTGGCCAATAATTGAACACCATCGTCTCCTTTCTCCTTTGTGGTAAGTTTCTTCCACCAAACTGTCAGGTCTATCACTGTGGTTTGTTGTAGAAGAACAAGCACAGGTGTAATTGATAACATTAATAACGACTGCATCTGATTTTTTATTTAATGGCGCAGAGCCGTCATCAATGTTTTTAGTTCCAATTGTGCTTTCCCTGCTATGAAAAGCCAAAATAGAAACATCTGAAATGTATGTTGTTTTGCATCACAGTTTTGTGGCCAGAATGACTGCATCTGGTAGCATTAAGTACCCTCACTGGATACCAGCTAATACTCACTACAAATAACAGTACTATTTACACATTCTCGCTGTCTGCAAGCTGTTGACTATTTTGGGGAAATGTTTTTTTTTTCTTCTTTAAAATCACTAATGCTGTTTTTAGGATAGTTGACTTATACTTCACAAATTTCAGTAAATAATAGCAGTAGTCCACAAGACAATTCCATAAAGTATGTAAAAAATGTAAAAATAAAGGTTGAATAAAATATATCTGACAATCTATTCGATGTTTTTTCAGATGCATTTCTCAATTGTGAAATGAAATGTATAAGAGTGGATGACACCAGAAACAAAAGGAAAATCACATGATTTACATATGCAAACCATCAACATAATCATAGTAATGAACACCAAAATAATGTTATTTTTTGTGAGAAGTCCTCCTCCTCACTTTCCCTTCTAGCCAAGTACCCTTTTCCCAGGAGCAAAGGATCATTGCTCTTTTGACTTGCAGCAAATTGGTAGATAGGTAGCGCATCACACTGCCGTCACACTGGCTTTTATCTATCTCCATATGCAGGCCTCCATATGGAATGTTTTTAATCCCTATGAGCCCAGATGCAGGAAGCATGCAGCTTGCACACCTGACATGCAAAGGTATGAAGGCTGCTGAGAATTATGGGAGGTCAGGAGACGCAGTGAGGGAAAACGCAGAAAGAGGAGGAAAGACGGAGGACTGATGGGAAAGACTGAAAGTGGTGGACGGGGATGCTCTCCCTCACAAAACTAAAATGCGCATACTTAAAATGAGTTTGTACATGTCACATAGTTGGAACGTTCAGAAGAGGAGAAGAGATGGGAGGAGAAAACAGGAGAGGAGAGAACTATGCAGGATGCCTCCTCCTTGTCAGTTTGGGTGCTTGGCTGTGACACCTGCATCTTTGCTTTCATTTCCATCACTCCTACTTGGACCAGAAGAGATAGGCTGGTGGAGGAGATCGAGGAGGAGGCGGAGAAGGAGGGATGAGAGGATTCTAAAGCTTTGGGTTGATATGGAAATCAGGTCTTGGAAAGGGAAAAAAAAGAAACGATGAAAAGCAGATGGAATCAGCGGTTGACATGACAGCATCCAGCCTAGAGAGCGTAGATCTACCGCTTGTGCAATTACATGGCTGCATTTGCATCTATATGATCCCTCAAAACGCTGTCACATGCAAGGATTTGAGCCTCGCACAATTATGTATGTGTGTGTGTGTGTGAGTGTGTGTGTGTGAGTGTGTGAGAGAGAGAGAGAGAGAGCATATTCACAACATTAGATGATCTGACAGGCGCTGCTTGTCGCGATGTACGCTACATAAAATGAGGCTGCATTTGGTAGAAGAGGATCATGTCCATTGTGTTAATAGGGATAATAGTGATTTAATAAGCTTACAGGCGGATTCACTGGGCATTCTAATTGCCAAGACCCCTCAGATGAAGCTGTCTCCTCTATCCCCCCATGACTGGGAACACACGGAATAGTCCAACTGTAAATCTGCACCTCTATAAGTATAGGAAGTTAACATGACTTCAATTTTTGTTTTGGTTAATCATACAATGTACCAAGTGCCATTAAAAACTACTGATGGTATTCAGGTAGATAAATATCCTTAATGTTATTTCACCTGAATAGACCAAAAAAAAGTTCCAAAGAGGATATCTGGTGACTGTTGCAGTAGAAAAATGTAAGGTATTTTCTCTGTTTTTAGACACCTGTTTTGTGTTTCCATTTCCATTTGGATGGCCTTGGATGATTTATTTTTAAGCTCTCAGTTGTCCTGCAGACTTTATGTTGTTCGACAACAATCTCAACATAGAAAGATATTTTGATATCCATTTTCATTTTGGATACCAACATCTGAGACAACCAGTGCTGTTAACTGCTGGAAAACCCACTCTTTTTTCATAACACAGCACAGGCTACCTTAAAATGCTGCCATGGACATCAAATCTTATATTAAGGGGTGTGAAGAAAACCAAAGATGATCCATATTCACAACACGCTGTCTCACTGTTGTGTTTTTCTCTGTTTGTGCTCGCCGTGCTGCTCCAAGCAGTGAACACTCATACGTAACAGTATGCAGACTGACACTCTGCCACTTCCAGCAACCAAGGAAACATAATGTGTCATTTTTGTCTCCTCGTGTACAAGAGCTTTGTTTGGGTTTGTGTGTGTGCCTTGCTGAGAGGATGTATGTGCATATGAGCAACATTTGCAGCACCACTTGATAGCAGTACCACACTATAACAGTATAGCCACGAACACATGTGGGGGTGCAGTCTACACCATACACCATGGACAGGAGAACACTTGGCTCAGAGCATATGAACTACCCAACAGAGTAGTAGAGTGGGGTAAGGGGAAGGGGTATGAACAGTGAATGTGGAAATGATAGGAAGATATTGGGAGGCTAATTGTCTTCAGGAGTGGCCTGGGCGACCTTGGCAGGGTGAGAAGTCAGGGGCTTTGGCTTCCCAGGGCACGGCACTACCAGGGTAATTGTGCCATGATCTTGACCTTGCATTGCTTAAACCCGCCCTCTATTCTTCCTTCCTCTATCCCTCTCTCTTTCTTTAACTCTCTGTTCCCCTTGCTGAAGCTGAGGAGGAGCTGGGATCTGCTCTCCGCTCTAATGATGTCAGCTCCCCAGAGGAGGCGTCTGTCTGCTGAATCTCAACAGCTAGCCTTCAAAGTCTCAGCCGTGCCCAGGAGCTAGAGGGAGGCCTGGAAGACGGTGGAGGAGGGTCTGCTTGCTAGACGGCACAACCACAACCATAACAACCAGCTTGACCAGCGCTCCTGAAGAGGCCCACTGAGGTCCATGAGCTCTCAAACAGTCAGAACAATAAAAGAAGGTAGGTAGCAGGAATGAGGGGAAATTCACTGTGCAGATAAAAGAGGAGGGCGTGGGTATTAAAGGTAAGCACAGAAAGTAAGCATTTGCACCATTAAACAGCAACTAAGCTACCACCCTACAGGGAAACCTTCAGAACTAAACTGATCTTGAATGTCCAAAAAATAATTAGAGCTGGAAATCCGACAGATTTCAACATCTCCGTTGGGATGATGTTAGCTGGTTTCTGCATCTTTCTACCTTTCAACCTTAACAACACTAAAAGACTAATTGGTCTGTGATATCTAACTTGCTACCAAGTCTGGTTCAACCTCACTGTCATTTGGAATGGGCACAGCTTTTGGTGCAGTTAACCACATATTTCTCATAATCCTGTAAACATCTGGTAATCAAGGAGACTTTTTTTAAAAAGTGCATGACAATCTGACCTTATAATAATTTAACATACTCCTTCGTATATACGTGATATTCACTCTTTTTTTCTACTTTTACATATGCACATATAGTATTTAATGTCACTTTTTGAAGGTTTGTTTTTGTGTCCATGATTTGACTGTTGTCTCTGTTTTGTTCTTCTTTTTT
>JAOXYL010000086.1:5211643-5237853 GCA_028564955.1 Terapon puta
GGGGTGAGGTAGTGAAAATGGATGTGCAGCCTATAATCAAGAATATGGTACGCATTAGTTTTTACAAATTGTACATAGCGTTGGACACGTTATCCAATTTCCAAGTGGAGATCTATGAACTTGATCTTAACACAAAACCTATACGGATCCAGATACGACCATTCATCTGAGTCTAAGTGGTCCCACGTGGCCGCGGAATAACGGCAAAGAAAAGCACACAATGCCTGCCGCCGAAATTGAGCTCGGCGGCGGCGGCGGCGGCGTTATCGCGGACCGTACTGCATCGGCGCCACGGTCGGCTCATTCACAACAGACTATCATCAGTTTTTACCGCTGATTACATCATTGAAGTTGGGGAGATTACGCCGCTGTTTATGCTCCCATCGCGGCACTACAAATGAGAGGCTTGCAAGCTTCCAGCTGTGTACCTAATAATGCAGTCTGTTTAGGATGCTCATCTCCTCCATCAGCCAGCCTCTTACATGTTTCAACAGCTAACAGCACACGGCTGGCAGTTTACATCAGGCACATAATAGGGGAAGTGGAGCCAATATGTTAACTGATGGGTTCAGACATTGGCAGGGTGTGAAAAGCTTGGCACAGCAGACAAGCCTTTAAGAGTTTTCTCTTTCCAGGTTGAGGTGCATTGTGGGTCTTTTCTTTGTGTTGATATCAAGCAGAGTGGATTGCCATGACAGCAGATCATACAGGCAAAGTGGAAGCAGTATAATCGCAGCAAAACGCTGTGTAACTAAAAAGATTGTCTACAGGAAACACAATAGTCCTCCAGTACCCGAGAGTACATTAGCAGAAAATAGGCCACAGGCATTTTAGTCCATAAAAGAAGAGGAGAAATGAAAATCCTCCTGCAGCAAGGCAATAACGCAGCTTTTAATGACAACAAAAGGAAACAACAAAGCAAACAGCTCTCTTTCTGAGTGTGCTCTAATCAGCGCTGCGTCGACATTGTTCGGATCACACGACAACAGTGAGATGCTTTATTTGACACAACTTAAAAAGCGCGGTATTTTGGCTTTAATATAATTTAATTACAGTGCTGCCAGCATGGAGCTGGCATAGCAGCCGCCTGTCTTGGCAAAAAACAGACACTAGCTTAATGTGATTAATTGGTGCTTTTCGTATGTCTATATGGGAACTGTCATTCAGCAATCATGATGGGAAATTGAGTAAATGGTGGAGTGGCATCGAACAAATGGCCTCGTTACTGATCTTGTCTACATGGCTACAGAGATGTCATTAGGCAGTGGATTAATCCATCTGACACAATCACATCAGCCCTTTAACAGAGTCATAGCTTTGATAAGCATTGATAAATCCACCTTCATTACAGAAGTTTACTTCAGCATCAAGACTAATCTCGTGACAGCTGTCTGACTACTGACAAGTAATTCAACGTGACTTCATGGTTCAAATGTGTCAAAATGTAAACAAATACTAAGAAACAAGGCGCATGACCTACAGCTCATTCACTGACTCCATTATTTTCTTTGCAGCCTACAAAGCCCGATGAGACAGTAACAATAAGTGTCACAAAATCCATGAACGTGAAATTTTTCATTTTGCACTGTGAATACATTCTTTTGACATAGCCAAGATTAAGAATGTCATTTCAACACAGGCCTCATATTCCTGGAACGCTGACATACTCACATATCACATATATTCATATTTTTCTTTTGCAAATCACTGTTTATTACCAGGAACACAATACGGATGCATGCACAACATTACAAATAGCTAAATAAAAAAAAAAGGACAGGGTTAGCTCCACTGATCAAGCTGAAGTGAAACTGAAGTGTCGCACCAAGAATCTACGCACGGCGAGGCGAGAGTCAAACAAATCACCCCGCATCCGCAGATATGTCGCCGACGTCTTCATCCAAATCCTCCCTTTGAAGATTTGCTGTAGCTCGGCTGGCGAACACGCCCTCGTCTCCGGCGGCCCGGTGTCTCCGTGCCTGCCTGAGCTCGGCGGCGGGAGCGGAGACGCGCGACAGCTTTGAAAGCGAGCTAGATCCCTGTCAGGCCCGTCGCTACACCTCTCTGTGGCTGAGCTGCCGCCGCCGCTGCTGCCGCTGCCTCTCTCATAGCTCCACTTTTACTATTTCACAGCACTGAGAGCCATCACACAGGGTTGCCCCACCTTCAGTTCACCTCTTTGTGAAAGGCATTTCATATGAAACTGATACTGATGCAAGACTGATGTTGTTATGAAATATAAAAAAAAATAATAATTACAAAAGGCCAAACTACTAACCTTGCAGAATAGACATTAATGCCTTACAAAAACACTTAACCTGTCACTGTAAGGACTTTAAGAAACAGTTATCCAAATGTGGCCTTTCTGGTTGAGATAGCTGAGCATAATCCCAGTCTCCTCGCACGTATAAAGATCACTGTTAAACATGTTATATGTTTTGTGCAGAGCCAGGCTTTCCCCATGTTTACAGTGTCTTTAACACTATATGTTCCATCACTCCTCGCCATAACTAAGCCAGGATGTCAGCACAGAACAACCGAATAGCTCCTTTTCCTCCTTCAGGTCGGTGCTGCCTTTACGATAAGCTGCTGAAAGGCTGTGATGGAGAGGAACACTATAAACTGGATTAGTGTTACTCAGAGCGATGGGCTCCAATCTTTTGACAATTACTTTTTTTTTTCCCCTTTCTTTCTTTCTTTTTTTTTTTTTTCTAACAATTACCATTCAATTGTAAATACAACTCTGCTCAGAAATCATAGCTGGGAGGCAGAGTAATTCATGAAGTCGTGAAGCGCGGATCAACTGCCCTACAAAACAGCTGCGGCTCACTTGACATGTAGTCTGCCTTCTGTCGGCCGGGTTTCCTGAACAGACCTTTCAATTCCCCTTTCCTTCAGCACGCCCGGTAATGAAAGGCCGTGGCGGGCTAGAGGTAGTTGCGGGGTTCATACATTCCTCTTCCTCTCTTCCCACACATTGAACAGCACGCCAAGCTCGATCCTCATTTTTTCTTCAGGAGGAAGAAAAAAGAAAAAAAAAAAAGGCTGCGCGCTCTCAGCAGCCACATTCATCAACAGAAATGTTTGGTTTCAAACTGAAAGTCCTGGCGCTACAATGGAAAGCAATGCCGTTTCCCTTGTGGTGTGAAATTTTTTTTTTTTTTTCCTCTCTCTTTTCTTTTTTACATTCAGTGAGACACACACTACAGTAAGCTGCTGCTGGATTCATAACCCACTGACTCACAGAAGATGGGCTTAACAGGGAATGACAGACAGGATTCTCTTTTTATGATATGTTTGATGTATTACACTGGATTATCAAAGCCGGTCTGAATTACATAAAACACAACAGAGCGTCGCGCAGAGGAGAGAGCATCACAGATCAATCATCTCTTAGATATCAAAGAAAACACATTGTGTTTGCCCCACATATCCTCATGCTGTTTGGGGGATTTTTTTTTTTTTTTAATATGAAATCACTTCGCGGCAAGCCCGCAAGCTTTTTCGCGCTGCGCATAGGTGCGATTATTGGAAACAATGCAATCCGTCCGTTTGTGCCGCAGCTAGCAAATTCACAAAGCAACCTACATGTTCTCTGTAGCCGTCGAGCCGTTTGATGTGGGTCATGAGGCTTTCATGAGGCTCCGGCAGAGCAGAGAACTGACAGGCTTTCTCTAGAACGGGAGAAAGCCAGGAAATTGGGCTGCATCACCTTTGAAGGTCTGAGATGTAAACTCGACCCAACAAGCCGGGTGTGATGTAACGGCGGCGCAGGATACAGGGGGTGGAGACGGGCAAGATTTAAAAAAATAAATAAATAAAAGGTTCAAAGAATAAATCACACATCCCCCTATGATTAACAATAAAAGGGTGTCAGAAGATTTGAATTGAGGCGTCTGAGGGTAATGATATCTTGTCCAATTTTAATAATGAAAGTCAAAATGAAGGAAGCGGAAATGATGTGCCAGCGGTATCTTTTAAGAGTATCACTATTGAGCGTGCATCTCCCCGAGCGCCCCGAGCTCTTGGTGTTCTCGGCTCAGCTGTAAGATGTTTCAACAAGCTCTGCCTCCCCGCTCTCAAAGAGGCCTCAATCAGGGGGCAACAATGGCAGCCGAAAGTCATCCCCACCCCTACAATACTCCTCTTTCAAAGGAGGCTGCCATTAATTGGCGAGCAGCACATTCCACCCTGGCAATTACACTCTTGTCTCTTGTCTCCTGCGCCGCCTGGTTCAAAGAGCCGGGAAGCGGAAGTCCTTTTGGTGCTAAAAGCACAGCAATATCCTGACAATGTCTGGCCTCGACTGGCAAAAGCCTGCAATATTTATCACAGGAGGGAGAGGGGAGTCGCTCAGTGCCAGCGAGACGGTAACTTCCCACAATGAGAGCGTGCTGGAGGAGGGAGCGAGGATAACACGGGGCTGCGGTCTGGAGAAATCAATTCCAGCTGCTAAAGCCACTCCTAGAGGGTCAACATCTGGGCTGCATAGACGGAGTAAAGAAACAAAACAAAGAGGCAGTCAGGGAAAAAAGATGAGCAAAAAGACTAAATGTTATACGCACCACCAGGATACTGCATAACCCTGCTATGTTGAAAACTGGCCAGTTGGATGCCTATAAGTTTTCAGCCTCTCACATTCAGGCTGCTCAACTGTTTGCCTGGAGGGCATCTGCCTTTCCCTCCCACTGAAATTCCCCAGCAAACTAAATAAAAAGAAATGCCGGAGAATTTGTTCACAGTGGCAGTCTTTTGCCTCGGGCTGCAACATCCTGTGCAGCAACAGGTCAGCGTGAGGTCAACGCGGCTGAATGACGGACAGCTGACATGGTCACCAGGAGCAGAAATGCCTCTTTATCCACAGAGCACTTTTCAGTATTGACTGTGGACTTGAGCTAAGAAGGCTAAATAGCATTAACTAATTTATCCTTTCCAGACAGAAAGGTTAAACTGTCATTTTTCATTACTTCTGTCTGACTCATTTCTCGATCTGCGCCGCCATTTTATCACAGCTACCCTGATGTTAGTGCGGTTTGGTTCACCAGGTAGCCGGAGACATGGCTCCAAATGAATGCCACTGTTGTCCTTCATCTGTGTGTGCAAATAAGCAACTGCAAGCTTAAAAGTAATAACATGTCATCAAGATGTCAAATTAAGAGGTAAAATGCGTTTTTTGTTTGCAGCTTCAATCAGCATGAGTCATAACTCGCCTAATTCTATATAACTTTTTTTTTAATGGTTGATTGAGTTTTACATTAACCCAGCTGTGCTCAAGCTCAAGTTCAATTCCAGTGAAATGTAGGGACATTTTCTCCTTCAACTGCCAAAAAAACAAACAAAAAAAGAGAGATGAAAATAAGAAGTACACAATAATGTTAATTTAAGTAAGTAAATTATATCTTAAAGAAAGTAAAAATAGTGTGAGGGAGTATCTGTGTATGGAATATATTTTAGTTAAATAAAGTCAGAGTGAAGGAAATGTACTGCTTTTGATCATCTGTGTTTAGCATTTGCATTATCACCACAGGCATACGACACCTGGGTTTCTGCTGTCACTGCTACAGCAGTAACTGCACATTTGCACATTTCTGCTATCATGCACATCACTTACAGCTGTAGATTATTTCAAACTCTTTCGTCGCGGGTTGCTTTCTGCTGTAAAATACCAGACATCTTCCGAAGCTTCCTGCCTTTGTTCGACGGGACAAAGAGGCGATCGTGGAAAAATGTGCTTTGCGGATCGCTTCGGGGTTTTTCAGCACCACTGTAAACTCGCCCGCCGCTCAAATCTCTAAGCCTTACCACATGTACAGCCGTAGCGTACGAACCGCGAAAGGCTTCTCTCATACTCGTCCGGCCACAGCTAATTCAATCTGGTCCTAATCTGTGCAGGGTGCAGCTCCTCTGCCCTAGCAGCTTGCCATGTACCATTAAATAGAGGAACAAGCATCTTGTTGATCTGCCTAATGTCAGCGTCCAGCGGTTCATTGCTAATTCCTATCATTAGTGCATATTGATGGCGTGCAGCTCGGGGAGAGCGGCGTCCAAAACCAGCAGCCAGGGACCAGAGCGGAGGAAATGAGGAGGGATTGATGGTCACTTCCTGCATCGCTCACGCTGCTCCCGAGGCAGCTGACAGCGGCTTCCTGTGGCTTTCTGTCAGCCGCTGGGAGAGGAGGACAAACAGACAGGAACCAAGACGGAGGGAGAGAAATTGCTGTTGCCGGGCTGCTCCCAGTGTTGTGCGGGCTTGGGAGCGGCCCAGATCCTCTCCAGGTTCAGCCAAACAGTGGAAATCCATCAGCTGCGCTTGGTGAACGCGCTGCAGTGACAAACTTTTTTTTCAGATTATAAATAAATAAATTCCCCCCAGCGGGATCCGGTTCTGATGTCTGGTTCCATCTGAGTAACCAGACTCACTGCAAGCAAATCTCTCCTCAGACGTTGCAGCTCTTCTTGCTCTTTTTCATTTATGAAAAAGCAATGCAGCGCTCTTGCTAATCTTTATTGTTCATTAGCTCATTATTCTTGACCATTGCTTTCAGACTGCAGGTAATTTAACAACACAGCAGATTGAATCTTTTGATTGCCGTTTGGTTAATACTTTCCATCGTCTGTATTTGGCTTAAGATGGTCTGTTAGCCAAAGACACCCCACACTGTTGCACCGCTGTGTCAGTGAGTGAACTGCGTGTATTTTCGCAGTCCGACAGCACCAACGGAGCGGCGAGTCCCCTCCAATGAAACCGCGCCAAACTCCCAGAATTCAACTTTTATGAGGCTTTCTCAATTGTTCTGAGTCAGGACCTCCAGTGTCTGGAGCAAGTAGCTCGTAAAGAACGAGGTGTGCAAAATAAAGGCTGCATCTGATATTCAAATGCGCCAAATGCATATTTAATCAGCGAACCATTTAGTATGCTGTTCATCCCATTTTCTGGTTAAAGCCAGAAAAAGGCGATTGCAGATCTAAATTGAACTGAAAATGTGTTTTTCGTCATTTATCATTCAAATGTCTTGCAAATGCTGAACGCTAATCATAACTAAATTAGTTGAAGTATTCAGGTTAAATAAGAGCACTTCACACTGGATTCATTAAAATGCTGCTAAATCCTGAATTTGAATCAGTCAATCTCAATTTGGTTTTTCAACTTTTAATTTGAATGTTACAGTGGCCATATTGGATAGCCATGAGAGTGAGGAGCAAGACAGGTCGTGACAGCCACAGTAAAGTCATCGGCCTGCAGCACAGGAGAGTCATCGCGATAAAACTAAAATGACTGTAAGGGGCTTCTGCAGGAAAACCTCGACCTGCAGCAGAACTGCAGCAATTCAGCGAAGAACAAATGCAGCTATTAGGCACAAAGCCACAAAAGCCAGGTTGCAGTTTGCAGCTTTAACTCATCTGGTGCTTGTGCGGCTCGTGTGGTTATTCATCAAACAACAATTAGAGGTGATTATATCTGTGCACGGTAAATACTCTCTGCAGAGAGAATAAATTCACATCTGCTGAACCCTTTATACTGAATATTTTCTCTTTTATTCAATCTTCTATGTTTTATTCAGTGATATAATTCAATGAGTGCTTTGAGATAAAAGATGGGAAACAAAGGAAATGGCACATCCAAAGCTCACACTCGTACTCAAACTCTGAAACGCACTAAATGCATCGTCTATTAAGCCATCAACCTAACGCTGGATTTTTTTTTTCCTGTCATGTCATGAACTGAACTCTAAGCCTGACAGTTCTGCTGCTGCCCACATCCTTCCTTCCCTATTTTGTCTCAATTTCAACAATCCAATGCGATATCATATCTTATTCACACCGAGGGACACGATATCCCGGGCAATGCATCTTTGCTAAAGGAGATGAGAGCTTTTCCCAATGTAAGCAATCAAGGCTCACGGTTAAAATTTAATGCGGTGGCGTTAAATATAGAGTACAGGGAGGAAACCATCTCAAACAGCATGCTAAGCAGACCTGAACCCGTGGCACATTACAGACACACTCAAGAGCTCTTTGGGTCACTGGGGACTTTTCGCAGTAACCTCGTATCACACATGACATGTGAACAAGTCACCTAGTTCTCCCACTTGACTCATTTTCATTTAAAAATAAAGCAGGTGTAGAAAAAAAAAACATGACATGCCTCTTTTCCTGTGTATTTCATAATTTTCGGTCTGAATCAGAACACTGTTTTTCCTACAATCCCCCGCTCCTCTAAAGTCCTCTTCGGTCTCCAACATTAAGCTGCTGTACAGTTACCACGGCAGCACAGTGACAGAGACCTTACAGGAAGATGTGATGATTATCAGCAGAAATGAGCTGCGATAAGAAGCAGATAAGATCTTATCGAAACACAGAGTACATGCATTTCTTAAGGCAACATGCCAGAGAGGGCAAACTCATACCTCATTAGTATCAGTGTCAAAACTACTTGCAGCGTTGAGACGCGGCGGCGCTGAATGCCCGAGCGCCGTTTTAAACAAATGTGCCAGTCACATTGTGGGTGGCGTTACTCAAATACCAGCAAATGCAATTACAACAACAAGTTCTGTCTTAGTCAAATGATGACAACACACTTCCTCAAAGCTGCTGCCTTAGCTGTGCTTCACGCAGCTCCGACTGCACTTCTTATTGCATACTTGATCTAATTAAGATAATGTGGTTGATTTAATCGCCCCAGGAGACAGGGTGGGGCGACTGCTGTACACATTTGTAATTACCAGTTGGACCAGTCTGCGCACTTGAAGCCATACTGGTCAAACTTGGTTGCAACCAAACATTTGAACAAATCACAACTTTCTAAGCGATATGAGAGTAAACAGTGCACAGATCCAACCCCAGAAAAAAAAAGCCTTTTAGTTTTCATCCAACGGCTCCATCTAAGGTGGGCAGAGCAGGAAAGGATGATTCACTGCGCTGCTTTGTTATCACGTCTTGCACTGTAATGTACCGAAATACTTTAAGAGTTCAGCGGAGGTGTTAGGATTTTGATGTCTCACAGTGTCGGTTCAAGTACGTGCAAAAGTCTCAAACTCAACGTCCATGTCACACTTCAGCAAAGCATCTCCTTTCACTGGGAAAACCCTTGATCCAAAACGAAATGTCATTACCTCCGGGCATATATATAAAACTCATATCATGTGGATTACAAACTCAGATTTTCAACCTCAGCACTTTTCCTTCCCGACGCGACGTTATCTCAAACACCCATTTCTCTTTCCAGAAACACGAAGCCTGCGACGACTGAGAATGAAACTCGACCGGCGCCGCGGCAAAGCCCCGCGTCCCCTAACAGCTTTCAGCGAGGCAAAGCCGGCAATCTGGCAATCTGGCAAATACAACAATCCAGCACAGGTGGGTCAAGAGGTCGCAGTCATTTCTGCGACCGACAGCTGTGGGGGCTCAGCTGGAGGAGGCCCGTGTGCGGCACCGTGACCGGCCGCAGCCCGGCGATGAGATGCACCGTACCTGCGGAGCCCGAGACAAGCCGGGCATTAGGAACGGCCCGCTGTGACTCACTCACTTAATGGCTGTAAAGGTTTTATTATCCCAACCCAGCCTGCCTCGAGACAAGATCAGAGCCGCCACAGGAGGAGCCCCCGGGGACGTCTCCTTACCTCCCTCCTCCTCACCTTCCCCTTCCCCTTCCCGCCACCCACAGCCATGATAAATGACTTCACACTTTCCACCCAACAGCTGTCTTCTTTTTTTTCTCCCTCCTTCTCTATCAGCCTCGCCGGAGCTGATATTTTCCTGGGAAGATTGAGATTTGTATAGATGTGTGTTCGCGCGCGCCTGTGTGTGTGTGTGTGTAAGCGCGGAGATCACTCGGAAGAGATCTGGCAAACAACCCACTCCCTGCTGGAGAAGGAAAACCATTTGTGTTGTGTCAACAGAGTGTTTACGGCACGCGGATTTGAAGCCTTTTTTTTTTTTTTTTTTTTTCAGTCATCTGTCCGGCAAAACTTTTCATTTCAATCGAGTCAGCAGGCGTGTGGGTTAACGACTCACACTTCAGCTCTTTGGCTCTACTGTTTTTGTACTTAGGCGTGCAGATTCTCCATCTGAAACCATCTCACTTCTTCAACAAAACTCTAAACATCTTTGCATATTTGCCATAGTTTGTCCTGCAATTCATGACTCGTAAAAACTTTTTCCCCTTCACACCACTTTATGCGCAGCCCTGACGCCACTTTCTGATTGGCTGACGCCGGATGCGACAGACTCCTCTCTCGTCTGGCCGATGGTTTATCAGCATGTCCAGTGCAGACATCGCTTGAGCCCCTCAAGAGTTTCTGAGCACTCTTGTCTCTGCTGTCCTGCTTTCACGGCCCTTTTATATCACAGTTTTATACGAGACACAGACAAACACCACCACACCTACACTTGTTTCAGGCGTAGGTGTACGTGAGCGAGTACATAAGGAAGATGACTTAGTATCTTCTCCTTCCTGGTGACCGTTAATCTATTCTTCAGGGTTGTGTTAACATCCAAAAAAAGAGGGATTTTGTAAAATGTATATTGGGTATACTCCAAATTCATTACAAATAATCTGCAGTAATACACATTTTTAATTTATCAATTGATCACTTAAATGTCAAACGTTTTATCCAATAAACAATTATGTCCAGACAACCAGTGTAATTTTTTTTTTTTTTTTTTGCTTGAAAAATTGGTGCAACAACATCTGTTTATTTTTCTGAAAATCAACAAACCAGTTCAGCACTAATGTAAATAAATGATTGCAGATTATAAAACTACATGTGTAAGGGTTTAATGTCCATGTGTTAGATCTGATTCTGAGAGCGTCATCGTTACATAACGTCAGTTGCGTATTAAACTGTGATATAGCCGCTGGCGGTGTCGGTGAACCGCAGCGTTGTCTTGGACTGTTGCACGTGCTCCGATTCCTTCCGGATAAAGGCCCTCTGCTAAACGACTGAGGTGGCGAGGTCTTTAGCACTGCATAAATGACTGCTGCAGGCCCGTATCTCGGAGCCCTCTGGCTTAACCTGAGCCTCGGGGCCGTTCGTTTCAGCGAGAGGAACACAAAACAGCCAAACAGCATCATCAGTCACCACAAATGATTACCCTCCCGCAGTCCCATTCAGCAGATCAATGACATATAACAAATTCTGCCTCGCTCTAATCACAACACATATTTGAGCGTGACAGACAAACGCTCCGACGGATGAAAGAGCAACATGGAAATGATCCCGTGCAACACTCGCTGCCGCTCTATCAGACAGATTACAACCATTTCCTGTTGCCAGCTCACACAGTGCTGACTCATTCAGTGGGGAGGCAGAGTCCCAATTCCTCTTAACGCTCACCTACAGTAAACTAGCTCTGGAGAAAGACTGCAATTTCCCAGCAGCCCGGTGAGCCTGCCGCTTTGTGCTGCTGCTGCTTTTGTGCTCGAACACTTCATCTGTTATTTCTCAGTTAACCATTTTACAGAGGGAGGAAATGGATCACTGGCGAGTCTGCAAATTACTGAGACTTTCTTTAAAAAAAAATGCATAGGGACTAATCACTCTGTGATACCAAGACGATTCAGTTATTCATGCATATAAAAATACTGACAATTGAGACAATCTCTTCTCACGCTGACTGTGTCAAACATGGAGAACTGCTACATCTTACAAGAGTTTGTAGGACAGCCTGAGAAAAATGCTTTTCTTTGTGCTGAATTACAAACACTCAAATCATACAGGATTGTGCAAATGACCAAAGACTGAATTAAAAGAACAGTGTCTAAAACAACATTGACTCTGACCAATGGAGCAAGGTGAGATGACATTTCTTCAGAGAGGCGGGCATGGTCAGCAGTTTAAGAAAAAAAAAGTCCGAGAGGGTACATTACCAAATGCATCCTGGGATGAGGATTACTTATGGTTGGTAAAAGGAAGTATAAAGTAAAAAAAAGCTAAGTCACACAATGCAATCTAACACCTGACAACAAACACTTGGCACACTTTGTAAATCTTTGTGTTTTTTGAGACAGAAAAACGTTGACTGAACATTTGTTATTTTTTGAGAGCAGATCGAGTCACTCAGTTTCTACAAAACTGGAGAAGTATTACAGTGGTTGAGGTATTTTGCAAGTCTGCTGTAATGGATTGCATCAATAATCACAGGTGTTTAGTGACTGAAGTATACACTGAATAACATAATGCAAACACCTGAGCGTGCTTTATCTGCTTAACAAAACAGTACAAGTTAGCTTATAATGTAAATAAAGCTAAGGGTTGTTGTTTTACCTCACACAGCTTCCAACAGCGGAGTACTCACGAGGACATTGGACTTTAACGGGTCTGCACTTTGATACTGTCCATGTCGGTCCTGGGATGGTACCTTATCTGGTTTGTTATGTTTCTCGTCTCAGAGGAAATCGATCAGTGTCATTTTTCCCAGACCATCTTAGTCTCTAAAACCATGTCTACATAATTCACATTGTGTTACCTTTGTTGTCAACAGTTTGCTCAGCTTTGGGGGACAATGCATGTGCACTTTCACTGACACTTCTTTTCCCTCCTTTGCAGAGAACATCCACTTTTTACCAGTAGCCTAAATAAAGCTTTGCAGAAGGGCGTGTACTTTGACATGGAAGCCAAAAGCTGCAGACTGACGGGCTGCTGTCGTGTTGATTTATGCTCTGTGATAGGCTGTTAGATCTAACCATATCGAGTAAAAATGTCCAAAAGTCTATCGTCCCTCCAGCCTTGCTTCTGCACAATTTACCAAAGTCCCTTTTAAGGGAGTGAAGACTTTGGCTGTAAGCATCAGCGACATCAAAATGTTTCCTCAAATATACAGTAGATATGAGAACAGCCTCGGCCCCGCTTCCTTGGAACCATAATGCAAAAACAAACTTTCTGCTATTTTTTTTAAGCAGTTCTTCCCCAACTTGGAGTTTGGTAGAAATGAAAAGAGCAGGGTAGGAAATATTATTTAGATCCAGCCTGAGTAAAGCTGCCTTTGGTTTATAAAAAGGTCAACTCAGCAGGTAGGGGATTAGCAGAATCACTGAGCAGGACCAGCTGAGCCTCTGAACCCGATGAGGGATGGCTAGCCCATTCAGCACACGACATTAAATATGCATTTCACTAAATCAGCAGTGGGCAAGAAGAGCCAAAAGGAACGGGCCATATATTCGCAGATTTAGAGCCTCGCCTTTGACGAACAACAGGCAGCGCCGGGGTTCAGCGGGTCTGGGAGGGTAGGTCGCCTCAGCTCGGCAAGACTAAATACGTTTAAGTAACTGGAAATAAAAACTGAGTGGAAGTGAGCCGCGCCGCGTGATTCAATGGAAACATGTCCGCCTACATGTCAAATGACACACCGCCGCTCTCCAGAACGGTGCGCTCAGTGAAACAAGAAAGGCTGCCAGCAAAGGACGGTAAAGAGGAAGAGAAGGTAAAGGGGGAAGCGAGCTTTCATCAAATTGCTTTTGAAAATACCTCGCTCTCGCAGAGAGGCTGAAAACAAGCGGAGGTCTTGCGAGGCGACATTTGTTCTTGGCCGACGGATCCATTTTTCAAAAGGGAGCATGCACTACAGGAAAAAAAACATGCTTTGCAATCACAACATTTTCCACTACACCCCCTCTCTCAATTACTACTTTTCCGACGAGGCTTCCTCAGAGCCCATCATATTGAGCAGTGCAGGCCTTTATTGTACATGGCACATCCTGGAATGGAGCCATTGTGGGCCGCTGAGTGTATTCTCATTCCATCCCGCTAAGAGGAAATCTTTGGGGCCGAGGCAGCCGAGCACAATCCCAGTTATCTCCTGGGGGACTGCGGCGGGGCGAGGAGGTCGAGCCGCGTGTTAATTGAACCCGTTGCAAGTGTTATTGAGGCATACAGAGCCGAAGGAGAGAAATGAGGGGAAGGACGCACATGTCATGGCAAAAGAGGCTGGTGTTTGAGGTGGTAGTGTGTGTGTGTGTGTTTTGTTTTTTTTTTTCACAGGCCCCAGCTGGGCCCGTGGGGAGGGGGGGGGCAGCAGGACATATGTCCGGAGGAGAGTGGGGGAGGGGGAGACAACCTTCACCGAGACGCCGACCTCCGTGATCCCGCTCGTGCTCCCTGGGGAACGCCGTGTCATCAAGCCAAAGACACGCAGCATGTGTGATCACGGTAATTAAATGGAGGCAATTGGTCACGGGTCAGCGGACGCTTCACAGACACGTGTGGACACGGAGAGGGGAGGTCACACAGTGAGGTTGTTAAAAAAAGAAAAAAAAAAAAAAAGGCGCCCGAGTTGACCACAAAATAGTGCTGAAACGGCAAGTCGCTTAATTAATCAGTTAATCAAAAGATAATTAATTGACAAAAATGCTGATGGATGATTAATCATCATTCATCAAACAGAAATGTTGAACGCTTGCTGGCTCCAGCTTTAGAAGTGTGAGCGTCCATCTCTGCACTGATAGTCAAAAACGTGATTTAAAAAATACTACGCTGTTGATTAACCAAGAGTGAAAATAATTAGCAGTGAGGTTTACTGCATCTCACCAGACAGCGGAGTGCATTTTAATCGCAACTTAGTATTACATAGTTAGCAGTGTTTGAACAATCACTGAAATATTAAACAGACTACTGGTTTCTGAACTGATTATTGACTTGAAAGGCTAAAAGCTGGTGCCTGTAAATGCGTTCAGCTGTCGATGAGCACAGACGGCTAAAGATGTTACTGACGAGGAAAATGCGCCAATTTTCTTTAATGTTTGTAAAGATAAAGAGTGAGGCGGATTTAAGCACGTCATCTCGTCGCTTTCAGACGATCACTTTGAGAGCGAGACCTCCACGATTCAGCGTTGGTTAGACTTCCTGTCCCGTTATTCTGGAGCTAACTTTACTTTAAACACACACAGTTGAGCAGCAGCAGCATCCGGTGTGACATCTTGAAAAAAACTGAAATGCAAATGCTTTCAACTGCAATAATATCATTTTGTGATAATGCTTGGGAGGATCACGTCTTTCACCACGGTCCTGTAAGGAACGACTCGGGCGCCAACACTGATGCAGATTTTCTGGCATCAAAGATTGTGGCTTAAGAGTATTTCTGTCTCTCGTGCACAGACGCTGCAGCTAAGTGGTCCTCCTCCGGAAGAAAGACGGCCGAGTGGGAGCGTCTCTTCAGAGCACCCCCCCTCCCTCTTAAAGACAGGCTACCAGGCTGAGGTACAGAGGAGGTTAGGTAAGCAAATGCCTCCGTTTGGTGTGTACCAGCCGCGCGCAGCACAAGACAGCCCCTCTAAGCTCCCAGACGCTGTCCTCAGCCTGTAAACAACGTCCCGGGGAAATAGAAAAGCTGTGTTCCAGCCCGTCTTACTCGCCGCAGCCAGCAGCGGCAGCGCTTGAGTGATGCTCTCCTGGCTCTGACAAAAGACTTTAAAGCCAGTGTGCAAATCACCCAGAACCCAACCTCCCCCCCCCCACCACCCAACCCACCCAAGTTTGCCAACAAAAGCCAATTGTGGCAGCCATAAATACTTACAGATACCAGCTTAACAAAAGAGCTTTGGTTTCTGTCTGCTGCCCCTGCTGAAAATCGACGCTCCGTGAGAGTGTCAAAGTGCACTGAGTTCTGGGCCAGCTTCTTCTTCAGTGTCTTAACCTGGAAGAGTGGGTGGTAAACAAACCACTTCACTGACGTGCCAAAAAAAAAAAAAAAAAAAAAAGCTGAAGACATAATGTGACTGCAAATTTAGAGCACTCCAATGTGGCGTGATTATACCAAAGTACAAAAATGGACTTTCATGCGAGGCGGCGTGGGGCTGCGGACAATAGGGCGCAGTGTATTCCATTAAAACGACAAACGCCACTGCCGGCCTCTCGCTCCTAAATCGTCGCGCCCGGAAAACAAAACGAGCCTTTCAGAGGCTAACTCTGCAAAATTGATTATTGCTTTTCTCTTTCAAGTGGCGCTGCTGCTCTGTGACTTGCACATGACTTGGCAGTAAAAGGACAGCTGGCTCTCCATTCTGGGCCCTATTCACATGACTGGTGTCCCACAAAAGGAGGCAGGCTGCGGGGCTGCAGGCTGGGCTAGACTTCACTCGCAGAGCTGGACTGCGGATTACAGCAGCAACTGGATGATCTGTTTTTTTTTTTTTTTTTCCTTTCCCTTTTTTTCAGTTAACAAGTCTCTGGTGACCTGCAGAGAAATAAGAAAATAAATATGACACGTCTCCTCACGCTGACAAACCCCGCGGATGTTCACCAAGGAACGAGTGCAGAAAATGGCCAGCGTCCAATAAATGGTTTCAGCTTTCAAGTGTTGCAGGAAGTGATATGTATCCCTCTTTATAGCCTCCCTCTAAAAATGAAATCAGAGTTTTATGCCTCCTCTTACTATTACCGTTTGCTGGGAAGACAAAGCGCAGCCCTGAGCCTTTGGTGAACCAGACTATAATAACATCTCAGTGCGAGCCAGCACTTCATACGCACACCCACTCATTATTGTCATCCAGGCAACTAAAACATCATTACAGGTGATGTGATATTTCACGTCTCCCCTGTCTCAAAGCTAACAGCTCCTTTAAAATAAAAAAGGCACCGAGAGTTTGACTGAGCATCTCCTTGAAAAAGACCTATTGAGGGATAAAGAACGCGCATCTTTCACTGCCTTTCTCGAGCTTCGGCTGGCTTCACACGCCACTAAGCCCGGGTTCACAAATCAAGCCCGAGTCAACTACGTGTTTGCAGCGAGCCACACAAGAGAGCAGTGTTCCCGCTGACATATAAAATAACGCAGCAACAGCTTTGACCTCTATAGGCGGGTGACTAATAAGACCCACCAGCGAGAGAAAGAGAGAGAGAGAGAGAGAGAGAAAAAAAAAATGGGAACATGTGTTATTACTGGAACGGGAGGACGGAGACATCCGCTTGTTGCGCGCGTTTGATATTTGTATTCCCGCGTCCTCGTCTTAATTCCCAAAATAATTGCAGTTCTTGTTGTTGAGCAGCGTGTTGCTGCTTAGCCATGGGAGGCGGGAAATGAGTTGGAAGCCAGTCCTTTTAATTATCCTTCAAATGCTTCCTGCGCTCAGCAGATGTTGGGCTGCGGGGCAGGCAGCCGAGCAGCAGGGCTCCCTAACACTGCACACACAGATCAGGACTTGGCTGCTCACTCCCCTTCTCCTCGGGCTGGGTGGTATACTGTATTTCAAAGTATAATGCCATGCATCTCTATGGCGCATTGCCACATCACCATCATCACCGCTGATTTATTGCACGTTGCAGGGTTGAGTTTTTTGTTTTTTGTCATCCCTTAAATTACAAACTGCAGCAGTTTTGAAAGACAGTGGAAAAAAAAAAAACACAGGGGGGTAAATGAAATTTGATGAACTATTTTGCTGTTCTTTTTTTTTTTTTTCCCTTAACAATGCTGTTATTTCAGACTCCAAAAAACAACAAATTCCTGCTCCCATCACGGCTTTGTCCTCCTCTCTTGTCCTTTTGTGTTCTCTGGTTACTCATCTCCTCCCACACGCCGCTCTCACCTCTCTTTGTTTGACTGCTCGCAGCCTCTGAGTCAGACCCTTGGCCTTCAGCACAAATCTGCCTCCCTGTCGCTAATCAGCTCCTTGTGTCTTACGACGGCGGCGTCCAGCGCGGCCGTGTCGAGTGTGGGAAAAGGTGAGCGGGGGAAACGGATTAAGAACGTAGAGGGCATGTGTCCAGAGTTATTTGTGTCACTTCGCACATCAAGTGTAATAAATGTACAACAACAGAGCGTGACCGCAGCTGTGGACAAAAAACAAAAAAAAAGGACACACACGCACACACACACCATAGACTAAACACAATGCCAATACACAGTAAATCAAATGCATAAATGTCTAGTGGCCATTTAGTCCTTTTTCCACAGGTTGTGTTGCATCTTTTTTTTCCATTTAAGGAGGCCTCTATGATCCAATATGGCAAACACCCTGACATGCGCGATGCGAGCCTCCGAGCTCCTCGCAGCGCCCGCGCAAAATCTGACGAGCCGCCGCGACCTCAGCTCGCGCGACGGCATCCAAAAGAGCTCGTAACCATCTCCCACCACCAGCCAAGTTCGGATATTCCTCTCAAACAGCTGACTTTAATTTCCCCGCGAGCTCTAGGAAATGAGGCCCGCGCTGGCCGAGCGGAGAGGCTGATCTCCCCGCGGGCCCCGCCTCCGAACATTAGCGACTTAGCAGCGCCCGGTAGGTGCGCCCATCCTCCCTGTTAACAGGTCAGCTTGCCAAGCGGGCTACTCATGCCGGAGCTGGCAGATGAAGCCGTCCTGACTTCCACACTTTAGCTCGGGCGCCCTGCGTGCTTTGGCAAGGCAGCGAAAAACCTCGTTCAGCCGCGGGGAAAAATATCTCCAGACGTTCGGGAGAAAGCTGAGGCGCTGCCAGCTGCGGGGTTCATAGGCAAAGCGTGTGTCATTCAGAAGATGAGCCTGTAAAACGCAGCAGGCCGCACCTTCTGCAACTCTTAATCCAGTCTGAATGGGCAGGTTTTACTTGTTGACCTACTGACAATGAGCTGATTTCATCTCCAGCGTACTCTGACAGGAGCGTCCAACGCGAGACAGCAGCCTTTTAAAATGCGACATCTCGCACACTTCGGCACGCAGCATATCTTCCATTTTATGACTGTATCATTTGTTTATCTGCAGGTTTTATCTGCGGATTCTCACATCGCGGCCAGTTCATAATTAGATCGAACAAATGGCCGAAGGCGACTGATGCACTTGTTTCTGTACCGTTTTATAATTAGACTGAGAACTGAGTCGAATGTGGGTTAATGTCTCTATCAGCCCATCTACTGAATACCAAACTCATGTCAGGATAAGAGGGGTTCGGTATTCTGCGTGCACAGAGAGCGCATTCAGCGGAAGGTTTTAGCGGTGACGGATCAGTTTAATCTAGCCTTAAAATCACTCAAGTTTCTTTCTTACTCTCTGAGTGAAGGGGCATCAGATAAGAAGAACTGATTGATTCGGAGTCTTTGAAACGCCGCTTTGACTGAGCCGCTGCAGGCTCCCGATGACAAATTGAGACACGTGTTTCATCCGCCCTGCTGTGAATACATGACACAGTCGTCGCTAACGATCTGACGGCGTCTCAAAAGCCACCGGGCTTAGATTAATCTGAGAACAAACATCACCCCGAGTACAGGAACTTCAAATGTAGCAAAGCGGCTCTGCCAGCGAGAAGGAAAGAGGAGGGAGTGCGGAGCCCAATTTCAGCACATATAGAGCATTTTTATTGCAAAGGCAAAAGCCAACAGGCTGGCATTTGCTCTACCTGCTCTTTTGACACGCGATGCTGTAAAATAATGAACCCTAATCATGCCATTTCATTTACAGCTCCTTGGCAAACTGACACCACCTCCGCTGCTTTGAATACGCCACATTGTGTATTATTGTGTCTTGGAGGTGACACAGACTCGCAAAGGTGCCACTTGTCTTTGACACCTGTGATATTGAAGGGTGTGTGTGCGTGTGTGTGTGCGTGCGTGCAGGCGCGTGCAACTGCAGAGTCAGTCAGCCAAGTAGTTGTAGCTCCCTGGAGCAGCAGGGAAGTTAGGCAGCAGTATGTAGGTAAATCAGTCTATTACTAACACTCCGCCTGCCTGGAGCAAGTCTCCTGGGAGGCCGCTGACAATACACTCTCAGCCTGCCCGCTGGAGCATTCATCCATAGCCGGATAAACATACATACACATACAACGCGGTCGCAGAGTCACTGAGCTTCACACACAAGCACATATGCTTATAAATATGCATATGCACACCGAGCCATACGCACGTTGTTCCAACACTTCAGAGACAAAAAAAAAAAAAAAAAAAAAAACGGCAGGTAATTAACTGACTACAACAACCGATTGATCATCAGTCCGACTTTCAAGCGGTCTGTAGAGCAAAGCTGTCCAATATTCTCACCTTCCAGCGACTCAAATGCGAGAATTTGCTTCTTTTTCTGTTTGAATTAACTATACAAAGAGTATCTCCGGGATTTTGGTCGTTTGCCAGGCAAAACTAATTGTACTTTTTCACGGATCTTTAATTGCTACTTGTAATCCGAGTATAGAAGAGAGCTGGAAAAAAAAAACAGCTACACTTTTTTGAGAATGAGGTCTGGATAATAAAACGTCTTGGGCTCAGTTTGCAGATGAGAATCTATCACATCTCCGTGACTCAATGTCCCCTTTGACCGCCTCCCCTCATGGACTGCTTTAATCTAATACGATGTTGTTTTAGTAACTTACCTTTATTATTCCCTCTTCCTGCTCTAGAAATATAAATTGGTTCCCCACACACATGAATTTCCTTTTTTTTTTTCTTTCATTTCTGCTGATCGGCGGGACTTGAAGCTCGCATGTTGTGAAATACTCCTTCAGTGTTTTTGTGAATGAGAAACGTCCCACAGAGAACAAACATTATGCAACGACTGGAGAGTCCGCGCTGATGATCACTCCTCACAAACGCCCACCTCCTCGCGAACAGGTGGCATTCATCGAGTTGAAAAGACCGATTTCAGAGAGGTTTCAATCAAAGATACGAAAAAACATTCATGCACGCTACCCGCTGTCCTCACCATACAAGGGAAACAAGGGAATATGACTGCAGGCCTCGCACATTCACAAATGGTTTAAGCAGGCAACGCACAATCAAGCGAACTAAGCAGATCTCGAAATGTGTCCCTTCTAATTACCGCATAAGGAAATATGTTTGTCCGACTGCTATCCTAGCGGGGGGAAATCAAACATAAACAGGAAAATGCTAAAACAGCAGCCCTGGTAGCTGCCGCCAGTATGAAGTCCCAAGCAAAGTGCACACAAAGTTGTAATTACACAGAGTGGGGAGCAATTAGATGGATCAGGGCTAGCCCATTTAAATCACACTTTGGACCATTCATTATGCCGGGAGCCATAAACAGAGACTCTGTCGGATGTCCTGGAAACCGCCGCAGAGCCTCCTGAACTGCACGGTCATCAGATCTGCCTCTGACCCCCTTTTTCTGGCGCCTGTAATCAAATGAGGCACTGTGCGAATCATGCAACGTGATACACGCCGTGCAACCCGAGCGGGAGCCGGCAGTTACGAGCACAAAACATATATTCCACAGCCATAATGGGAATCCATACTGCAGCAATGATTGGGATTAGCCGGGGTCGCTCCTGTGGGCTTAATAGGCAGGAAAGACCACCGACATGACGAGCGCCACAATCCACTCTCACGGCCGAGCACCGCCACGAAGATGCCGTGGTGTCCACCGGCACCACATTACCTACTATGTTGCTTAAAAAAAAAAATAAGGCTTTTCATTAAGTAACATGTGAGCAGATGAAAATGACACATATAATTTGCTCCACTAAAGCAATTTCTATTTTCCAGGGTCCAGGCAGCGAGCGCGGCTCCCGACTTTCTCCCCTCAGCCTAATGCTGAATGACAGATCGTAAAAGCACAGGAACCCTGAAGAGTCAATTTGGAGCTGGAGTGGCATTTCAAACCCCGCTGCTAAAATGGTAGAGAGAGAGAGGGAGAGAGAGAGAGAGAGAGAGAGAGAGAAGGGGAAAAAAAACGTTCAGTCAGAAACCAAACTCGGCTCTGGGAGCTCTTCCCTCAGAAAAGCAAAGCTGCTTTCCCTGAGATGGTGTTCAGAGGCTGAAAAAGATGATATGCCTAACAGAACTGTTGTTGAATGTGACTGCGACGGAAGCCTTTTTCAGATTGGTGACGATGATTGAAAGTGAGGGGAGTGCGCGCACGTTTGTAAATGCATTCGCACATTTATTTATGCATTTATTCACGTATGTGAAAGGATTTTTCTGCTTATCTATTCATAGGCATTTGAACATGAACACACCATACGTATATGTGAGACTGTGCATTTATAAAGGCCTTCAGAGCTCAAACCAGTAGCTGGTTAATAAATTAGCTGATTGACAAAAAATGCCGCTTCATCATTTCAACCATTTTTTATGCTACTTCTCCAAACACACTCTCTATAATGAGGATTCGCTCAGTACTATATAATTATAAACTGATTATCTTTGGTTGGTTTTGGATATTTTTGTAGCACCAATCCTTAAAACTGGGTATGCTGATAATGAGTCCGATCCCATACTTCTATTTACCTAAAGGTTGATTACACATGTATATGGCACATTGAAAAAATTCATTTAAAAGACTAAATTCACTACAAGGTAACTGATCCAAATATGAAATGTTATGAATCAGAGTTAAACTGCAGATTCAGATCCTGATGATCTCTAAATTTCATGTTTTGTCGACAAAGTTATTTAACAGTTCATCGAGAAGTGACTTGATTTGAGCACAGCACACGGTGAATGTGCGGCGCTGCACTGAGCTGCAACCCAACGCTTGACACTGGTGTTCACCCCGAGCTGCACGGGCAACACAGGAAATCTCCAACCCCGCCCTCCGCCACCCGCGCCCGCACCCCGCCCTCCTCCCTACGTCCCCTCCCCCTCCCCCTCCCCCCGCCTCTTGCTGCTGCTGCTCGGTTACAGCACAGCACGGCTCTCCTGGGCCCGGGCTGTAGCAGCTAGCAGCGGACTGTAACGCTTAAATCCCAATGGAGCGTGTGCACCCCGTGGCATCAGTAAACACAAACACTCGCAGACATGTTCATGCATGTGTGCACAAAAAAAGTTAACACGTATGCATGAGCACGCATGCACTTCACACACCCACCCTAACGGCCTCATTTTTACACATGTAAGAAGTAAACTGCACTGCTCTGCCTATGTGTATGTGTGTGTGTGTGTGTGTGTGTAATCCTACTGCATTGAAATTCCGGCAGCAGCCCACACAGCGCACACACACACACACACACACACACTTTGACTTTCTAAACCAAAACACATGTGGAGGGTAATGCGATTACATGGCTCTTTGACAAGAAAACACTTCCTTGCTCAGCTAAAACGCCGGCAGTGACGCAGGAGGAGAAGGAGAAAAACTCTCCTAAACAACAACAAACAGAAAAGAAACACAGCAGCAAGGTCAGACAAGTATTTGTCACCTAGATTAAACAAGTCAAGCTGGGGAGCGGGGAGGGAGGAGGAGTGGGGGAGGTAAGTGGCGGTGAAGAAAATACTCCAGCCATTTTATCCCTGCTGCCACCATCCAAACTCATTCTGTCAGCCTCTGAGTCACATTATTTATAAAGCGGGGAGACAAACTATTGACCTCGCCTCTTTTCTCCATCGCATCAGCTGACTCTGACACTGACAAGGACGCTCGGGGGGAAGGAAGCAAGATGGGGGGGGTGGGGGGAGAGACTACATGTAAGAGGAAGAAGAGGGAGAAAGTGGCAGACAGAGAGAGAGTGAGAGAGAGTGAGAGAGAGGGAGGGAGGGACAGAGAGAAAGAGGGGCAGAGATGAGAAATGAAACATCTTATTAAGATTTCAGCCACAGTTTCTGGCTCCTTTCAGCAGATAGGGGATTTCTATGAAAATATTTATGTCGCACAGGCAGAGTGAGGATAACTTTGGGCGGGCCTTGGATTGCCTTTCTTCCTGCTTTCTCCTGGGATAATCAGGGATTACTAATCATTTCAAAGAGGGTTGGGTTCGTGTAATAGACTACCGGACGAACACAAAGACGATCACACAGACCTACCTATAAATAAATCCACTTGCCTCATCTGTTCAAAGCTTCGCTGCCAAAAAATGTTACTCTTCTGCAGCACACGCGAATGCCTGCACAGCATCAAAACGCTACTTCATTACCTCACTTAAAATGAAATGTAAACTCGACTTTCTGTTTTTAAAAAATGGCTCATTTAACAACAGACGAGAAAGTTCTCAAACGCTGAACAATGTCAAAACACAAGCAGCTGTTCGAGATTCAAGTTCGAGCCCAAAGCTGCTCGAGGCATAAATAAAATACAGTCTAAAAACGGCAAACGTATGAGTTAAATGGGTAAATATTTGATTAAGGAACGGGTAAACAAGAATCTCACGCTGGCGGTTTCCGGCCGTTGCTCAGTCCCACGGACACACTTCGGTCAGCGCTAAAAGAAGATCGAGGACCTGAAAGCCGCGACGCAAAATTTCTTTTCCAGCGCTGAGATGAAAAGAGGTCGACGGCGGTAATGGGTTAAGAGTCGAGCTCTAGATTCCGCCTTTACTTTGATACATAACCTGTAAAAATAAGGAGCGAGAATGGGGCTGGAGAAAGTGGGTCAGGCACACGCAGCAGCCATCGATTAGACTATCATCTGCTCTGACGCTGATGAAAAATATGAAGAATCTTCTGCAAAGCACGGCAGAAGATATGTCATCATAACCTGACAAACTTGGAATTTACTCAGAATTGCGAACATTGACGAGACAACACTAGAAAAAGCACAATGGTCCGACAGACTGACTTTAAAACACACCTGAGATGTGTTTTATAAAAGGACATTTCTCACAGTGACACCTGCTGCATGTCTACAGAGCTCAGCTACACTTAATTATTCCAGCGGCCCCTCACAAATATATCCATATTTATGGATTTGAGTTGTTTAGGCGACTAAAAACGTTGACTAAAAATTGTTGCTGTATAGACTCTATATTGACCCAGATCACTTTGAGGCCAGCACTTTTGTTTGTGTTGTCAGTCCACCAGACAGACACAAGCCGGTCACCAGTTCAACCACTGAAACCACAAACCCACTTTAACAGAGCGGGCCTGGAAACTGATCCCCGGCCAGATGAGCTCTTCCTCCAAAATAGCAGCGCTCGCTACCCATCAGCGCGCCCGACCGTGGGAAACGCAGGCAGCACCGGCGACAATGCCGACGTTGAAGTGGGTGCAGCCTCGCTCAGAGGCACAGAAGATGTGAAATAATGACACGATGCGATTGTGACGAGATATCCAAAATGAAAAAGTGCGCTAAAGCCGCGACTGAGCACGAAAACAAAGCCTTAAATTTCCAACAACCACCGCTGCTGTGACGCCGTCTGCTCTGATATTTCACTGACTGAGCAAGCTTTAAATTAGCCGCGTCGTCTAATTAACACTCCAACATATCAAAAGCACGATGAAACTCCCCTCAGTGATGCAGCTCAAATCCCACCGTGGTGGGTCAGTGAGTACAAACTCACAATGTGCAGCCAAATATTGTATTAAACCCACAACCGGAGGGAGTGTGTACAAAATGATCTGTACTATTTACATTGGGTGGAATGACGCAGCCATGGAAACCAACATCTTTGGTTTAAATACACTTGACTTTGTGCAAACATCTTAAAGTTTCAATAAACAGACAAGCCAATGCAGAATATATGAGACGCTATCAAGTCAGGGTGGAATAAAAGAGGCATGACTAAAACCAGTGAATCTTTTAAGTACCAATTTAACACACACTAAACCAGGAAGAGCTATTTCAACGCTGCAGTAAAAAAAATGTGCAAATTGAGCAAAATTCTACAAAATTCTGATCAGATCATCAGTTCTGTATGAATAATCTGTAGACTATGACATGCTTGTGATTGCAGCACCATCGCATCATCATGTTATATTCCCACAGCTCCCACTAAACGCTGCAAACGGCGACTGCTCTCCGCACACTTAAACCGACACATCCCGGCTCCTCGGTTTATGTGTCGAGGCGCAGCGTACCTGTTACATCGCTGCCGTGTTAATGACTGGTTGCCGTAAAGCAAATTGCCCTTCAGGGATAATAAAGATTTACACGGGGCCGTTCTGTGCTATCAGCGCTGCTCTTCATCTCCCACATATCTGAGGAGGCGATCGCAGAAACGGCATAAAGCAATAATATGACCCTTTCACCGCATCCCATCCAGCAGCTACCAGTCCACAGGAGGCCTTTAACAACAACCAGGGCTCGGCACACTCGAGAGCCGTCTTTCAGATTCTTCACACGCAGGCAGGCTTTTATGAAACACATTTTCAACTCATCTATTGCAGGTGTTTCTTGTTTTGATTTTTTTTTCCATCTGATGATGTTGACTTTTCAATGTGGTGTTAACCTCAACGTGGACGATTTAAGTTATTACTCATATCTTTAGCGCTCTCTTTGTCTCTTTCTCCCGTCTCTTTTCTCTGCCGCCACGGACTGCCATGACCCATTTTCCCCACATGGATCATTAAAGTTTCATCTAATGTAATGGACTTTTATTTTTATCAGTTCATTCTATGTAAATCACCATGAAACAGTTTTACAAAAATTGT
>JAOXYL010000086.1:5237953-5249453 GCA_028564955.1 Terapon puta
TCAGTTTCCTGTTGCCAAAAAGTGGCGATCAGTTACACAGTAATAATGCAATCAAGCACAACAGAGAGACTGCTGTGTAATTTAGTATGGATATCTGTGGCACCCAGAGGATGATAACTAATTAACTCTATGACCCCCCAAGTGACTATTAGTCGAGCAACATTACCAGCATAAGTTTCCCCCCCATGACCGACCCTTTGCTCCACAGCAAGATATCTCAAAAATAAGACAGTCATAAAAATGTATGTAGATGTTCATCATTCCCAGGAGATAAATTCAAATCAAGATATATTCTATAGTAGTGATGTGATGGATTTTATAATATTGTTCTCGGTTATAAAATTAGAAACGAGTTCCATTCGGAGGTATTTTCAGTGTAACATGAACATTGTAATGTTCAGTTCGAAAACAAATATTTTTGTATGAGTGAATAACAGGGGACTTCATATTGATCCTTGTGGGACACCGTCATCAACCATCTAAGAACTTGATTTGAAACCTCCGGCAACAACAGCCTGAATTCTGGCAGATTTATGTTACTTGTACCAGCCGTAAGCAGAATCATTAAAACCAGAGTCAGCGTAATTTTCTCTGTAAACTCTAATCAGCTACACCAAGACCACCGGAAGGAGGATGTGTCACCGTTCAGACTGACAGAATTAGATTTTGGTGAAATTAGCTGGAGTCGGCTCTTGGCCCATCATTATTTTTGGAGACAATACACAGATGAGATTCTTGCCATCGCACAGTTTATGCTTCATTTAGCAATGACTATAATGCTCCAGCTATACTGTTAGGAAAGAGCAACATCCAAGTCGCCTCCTAAACACCACAGAATTCATGTTCGCATTCTGCTTAATGATCAATCACAGATAAAAAGAAAAAAAGCTAAACAAACACGCTATAATTATTCAGCCTTGACGCATTGGCAGGTTGTCTGCAGAGTAACTCCTAGCTATTATTACAGTGTTTCTCATTATTGTTTTCATTATTACTGGCTCTAAATTTGCATATTTCATTGGCTCACCTCATTTCCTCTGCTGGTATTTCTATGTGAGAATAATCCACCGTTATGGACCTATATGCGTGGGCCTGTGCCAGTGTTCCCCCGCCTGGCCTGCATACCAATTAGAGGCTGATTAGCAGCAACGCAGGGGGACGTTACAGAGGAGGGGGGTGGGGGATGGTCGGTTCCCGGAGCTGAGGGTGACCTAACGAAGAGAGTCCCTTACAAACACACACAGACGGGCACGTACAAGCACACTAGGCCTCGGGTTAGAGCTATTTGTTGTTTCCACCCCTCAGCCATTTCACGGTGACATATGTACAAGCAGGGGAACTATCAGCTGACTCGCCGCTCAGCACACACTGACGGCTGCCCCGCCCCGAGGCCACGCTCATTTAAAACCATTCCAACCAAGTGCGCCGCTTTGACAGTCCCAGGTGAATGTGTGATTAATGATGGCCGTGAATGTCACTTTGCCGCGCATGTGTACACTCCTCGCCTCAAGGTAGCTTCACGTTACATTTTGGACATCGGGTACATTTTTTTATTTTTCATCTTTGCAATGTACACATTATGACATCAGAATCAGTAGAATTTATCTACTACAGGAGGAAATCTGGACATCGATTTTTATTGGCATATGATGTTGATGCAGGTGATTTTTCCAATTAAATTCTTACTTTGTCGAGCTCAGCAAAGGTCATTGCGATTCATCCTCTAAACTCCATATATCTGTACCAAATGTAACGCAAGTTGTCAAGACAGGTCACTAAAAGCAACATAAAGATCAGGTCAGTCTTCTGGTGGGGCTCGAGGTGATGTCAGGGATCACCAAAATCCTTAAGATTCACCATCTGGAATGTTTGTCCAAAATTTCATGGCAATCCATTGGGTAGCTGTTTTAGTTGGGACTGAATTTGTGGAGCAGACCAACACGTCGTCCCTACGGCCACACTGCTGTCATCACTATTTATTGTGTTGACATGTTGTTTCAGTGTTTATAGTCTCTCTCTTTAATTGTTGTTTTTTAGCTGCTGTAAGTGTAATTTTCCCATTGTGGGTGAAGAAAAGATTATCTTTTCTTATTGTGGATAAAAAGAGCGTTACAGTGGAATAAGCTCAGTTTACATGCTCAGTGTGGCTGAAATAAACAATGTCAGTGGTAAGGTTAGTAATGGACAACATTTCCCACAACCCTTTGAAGAAAATCAATTTGTTAAAAATGATACATCCATTGGCATGTCCCCCCTTTCACCACCCAGAGTTTATTCTAGTTTGCAGTAGACTCATATATAGTACATGCTGATATTGCAGGTACTATAGTAACAAGAGCCAGACAAGAAAAGATTTTTCCTTCTCTTTTTTTGTTCCTCTATGAGCAACACTGAACTACAGAGAGGAACTGGGGGGAAGCGAGGAGAGATCAACAGTTCATCTTGTTTGAATGAATGTCTTTCGGCATCCAATCCTATTGAAGTTCTATAGCTCTAGGACGGTAGCGGAGCATTGTAGCTATGCAGGTTCAGTCAGAGACGCCATTAACCAAGCATCCATTAATGACTTGCCGGCGGAGGAAAGATCTGTTCACAACACTTTTTATTCCCCTCCTTTGTACATGCCGTACATGAGCATCAACATGGACGTGAGGGGCTGCATGTTTGTCAGCCTGCCTCTGAGAGCGAGTCTCTCTGTGTGTGCGTGCAGCACACTGCAGTCAGGATGTCTGCTTTTAGGCGGCCGTTGTAGGCTGATTAACTCTGACAGGCTGCCTCTCAGACCCACCACAAACACAAGCAGTAAAGAAACCAGGCAGAATTTCCACCGCAGGAGAGCCGCGGCTGGTTCCTGACCAGATTTTGGTCATTCTAACGATTAATTCACTAAAACTAAAATCACTATATTGACTACTGCAGCAGCCAAACTGCTTGAATCAGTAGAAAAAAATGGATTTTGATGCCTTGCTACAGTAAATTCCCCTCTGAGGAAACAGTAAACTGTTTGTATTTCTCATACCACCCGCAACTGAAGGAGGCCTGCGCCTTGGCCTGCTTATGGGTGGCCAAAACTGTTAAGTGTAACAGCAGAAATCACTTAACGATACGCCAGGTTTTCCAATCCAGCTGGTCTGGGAGACTTTTTAAGTCTTTGTGTAGATTAAGCATTAAGCTGCTCCTTGTCACTTTTTGCACATGTTTTCATGTCGCGTTCTTAAACAAACCTTTTTTCAGGGGAACGGGAACTTCTCAGCAGTCATCTCGCTAGTGTTACCTATCTGACTAATTACCAGATGTCAGTTAAAGTACACTGTCGACGGAGGACCGTGAGCCGTGTGTGTAACGTGCATATGGTAAAAGAGCCTTCAAAATGAACAGCGAAACAGATGCCGTGTTTTGCAGAAATCCCCAGAGACTGAGCACTGCAAGTTGTTTATCTTGTTTCACTTGCTAACATTCAGCAACCCCTGCTGATATGTGTGTTATACTGTGCTGCTGGAGAGAAGAAATAGCACTAAAATACCTGACAACGCTTCATTTGCACAGTCTATCGCAGTTAAACTAATGGGCAGGGCAGAAAATAGCTCAGCAGAAAATCTTTAAATTGCATCTTTTAGCTCGAACGTCTTCTTTTAAAATGTAAGATCATGCAGCAGTACAAAAAAATCACCATTATGCAACTTTAATGAACATTTTCTATAAGATATGATGAGGCTGAGCTTCATAATTGAAAACAGAGTGACTTGAATGTGAACCTTCTTCCAGGTCAGTTTTTTCCTCTCTATCTTTAACTCGGTCCATTAGGTGTTGTGCACTACATATCCTGCTGCATTGTGAGCACATAAATGACAGCCTGCTGCACTATAAACCTGGTTACCACGGCTGGTGCCTGAAGGCTGAGCAAAACAGATGGAGAAGCAGGTGAGCCACCGGTAGCAGTGGTGATCATAGCACTGGTCTGCCCGCTCGTCCAACAATTTGGGAAATAACACGACAGCACAGTCAACAGCAGTGTCATGTTCGGACCCAGCCGGGCTGATTTGTTGACGCACGCAGAGGTTGAAGAGTAACAGAGCCGCGTTGAAGTCTGCACCGACGGCTGTGGAAAAGGAACTGAACTCCGTTAAACTCAAAACGTCGCCGCGTTTCTTGGGCTGACCGCAATTTGTGCAGCCAGGTTTTTTTCACGTATTAACTCGAGTGTACGATATACGGGCTGTAAAAGATTCCTGGAGCAGACTGAATGTAAAGAGCACAGCGGGCAGAAAGAAGAGCGCCGTGTTTAATGCACGGTCGTGTGGAATCCCTTCAATTGCCGCATAAGGATCCGATTAGACGAAGGGCTTCCCGCAGACGGCTGGTGCGCTGAGAGGCAGAACACACATGATTTTAGTGTGAGGTTAACACAAGTCCAACAGGCTTTTTAGAACAAACTGCAGATTTCAGTGCTTCTTTTCTAATCGATAACAGACATGTCCAAAGAATAACAGAAACAATCAGAAAACGTTACCGAGAAATAAGAGGAAAGACACAGAGAGAAGCTGTCCTTGCAGGTTAAAGAAGCAGAGGCAGCACTCCAACAGGTTGCTTTTGTGAGCACGTGCTTTTCTCTCCCCCTCTGTCTTTTCCCCCTCACTTTCCTCAGCCCTGACAAGCTTTCACTTGTGCTGGTTTTGAACAGAAACACCATTGTGCCTCTGACTGAAAACAATGCCGGCAGTTTAGCCCGAAGGGCCCAAAAAATACACATTAGCTCACTTTGCCCCTGTTGTGTGCTGGAGAGTCCTGTCATGGATCCGGTTGCAAGGCCAATAAGTGAGACTGGATAATGACAGCTCTCTCTCAGGTCAAGGTGTCAAGTGCGTAGAGCTGCTGAAGTGCTCTTGAGCAAGACCCTGAAACCCTTCCAGCTTCGGAGGTGTTGAGCTTCCTGTCATCAAGCCGAGGAAAATGATAAAGTTTCTCCCTGAAGGGTCAGCAGATTAACACGGGTTTAACTACCTTTTAAATCATAAGCCCATACGATGGTACACCAATATGTTTCAATGCGACGCCTGGGGATGCCTTTTATGATGAATAAAGCTCTGCTGTACCTTTACGTGGATCCACGGCAGCGTAACGCTACTCAGTGACAGCACAGACACAACCGAGCCTGCCCTTGGTTTTAACATTCCTGCCTGCAGCTACAGAGGCTTGGAGAGGCCTCCAGAGGTATGTGACCCTCAGTTACATTTATAGGCTTCAGAACTGATAAAGGCAATGCCACAGGCTAGCAAATGACTGGCAGCTACTAGAAATCCAGGCTTGTTCTGCCAGTCATAAAACACAGCTTTATGCCATATCAGTCAACAGAATGTGGAGGAAACGATACGAGGAGGCAGCGCTGACACACAAATCAAGAGTTTCGTGTTCAAAATACTCATTTGCTCAGAGCTTTCCTTTTGAGGAGCACTTTTTGTAAAAACGTATCAAACAGTGGAAACAAACCATTCACTCTCTCTCATTTTGCTGCCCGATGACTGATCTCATAACTTTCTCATTAACTGACTGTTCGACTGCCTAACTAGCTGGCTGACTGGCATCTCACCGAGCGACTGACTTGCTCACTTAAAGCATCCATCGACTGAAGAGCTGGCTGATTAAACGTACGACTGACGAATTAATGGCTTGCTCTGTTCTCGGGGTTCTCACGTTCACACGCATGTGCACCCACACTGACTCCCACCACCCCTTTGGCGTTGCCTGTCAGTGTGTGTAACCGTTTTCCACCTCTTGCATTATTGTGCAAATTGAAACGCAGAGGAGAGCAATTCACACACACACACACACACACACACACACACAGACCGAGTGTTGTGCACCAGTGTTTGTGTGCGTGATGGGTGTGGGGGTTTCTCCGTCTCCCTCTCAGCGTCTTGGCAGGCGGGAAGGGGAAATATGATTATCCAGTGGGGGGAATTGTTTCATCAACACCTGGAGCAGATAAATGAAAATAGGAGGATTTATGCGCTGAGAACAAGCTTACCTCTGCTGCCAGGAAGCAATTAAGCAGGAAGCTGGAATACTACCCCCTGTGCTCGCTTCACACCAGTGGCACATTTGGAGAACTGATAGCGGGCCTTGGGGAAGGCCGACTGGGGAAAAAAAGGGAAGGTATTCATTCCCACAAAGTGTCCCATTAACGGCAGATAACAAAGTGTCTGGGAAGTGTCAGGATCTCATTTGACTCTGCGCTGGGGGGGAGCGATGGATGCTCGCCTCCCACGTAGCCACAGATAGGCAACGCCGCTCGTCCTGCCAACCCGCTGTGACCTTTGAGATGTGGAATTTGAAAATACAATCATCAGTGTGGTGTGTGGCGCAGTCTTCTTAACTGGTATTTATTTTTCAGCTCTAAGGCCTTAAAGGCAGCGTGCTGTTAAGTTACATGTTTTGTTTTGTGTTTCAGAATATTTGCTGGAATTCTGGCAAAACTGTGTTTTCGTGCATCTAAATTTCACAGCGGCCCATCAACAGCAGGACAATGATCACACTGCAGGGATGAATATATATGTGAGCTAGCACATAAAAGCTCAAATCTGCAGTGTAACGACTGGTGACTTAGCATCAGGTGTCCATTAACCAAATATAGCTCAGCAAGGTCTACACAGAATAGTTCCATCGAGTCCACCACATATTTTCCACCCGAACCCAAATGATGCCATGTTTGATTAATTAAAGACAGCACTCAGACAAAGTATCACTTCAAAGCAACAACCAATGTGCCCGATAACCAAGCCAAAAGTTTTGTGTGGTATTCTCGTGGTTTTCACTAATGATGAAGTCTGACATTTTGTTTGCAGATGACATGAAGCCCTCGGTGACACACCACGGCCGCAAAAACCCATCAAAGACCAGAGACGACGCTCGTGCCAATCCCCATTGGATGTTTGGTAAGCAGATGGACGTGCCGAGCTCCAGAACAGTTCACACAGACCTTTAATGAGGGTCAGATACAGAACAGCCTCCCGCTGAACCGGGCTGAAACTCGGGCTTGAGTCTAAACTCCATCCTGGCAGGCAGCTGCCACGCTGACGTCTCCTTGAGAAACAGCCTTTCAGATGAATAATGAGAAGTTACAGTACGGAAATCAATTTAACTGCGGTCTTGCTTTATTCACAAAACCAGAAAATAAGTTTAATATGTCACAAGAGATGTGTTTTCATTTACTGCAGACACCAAACCAGAAAAAGCAACCGTTCGAGTGCCTCCCTCGATAAAAAAGTCACAAACTGAATCAGTTTTAAAAACGATTCTGTGCCATTGTTTACATTTACAACTTCACAGTGTTCACTCTCCACACTCTTCCATGTGCAAACTAAATACACCACCAAGCTAAAGTGACTTCTTTTAACTGATTATACTCTGTGACAATATTCATTTTGTATTCCAAAACTCACACACGTTCAGTGTTTACCCAGAAATGAACGCTGGGAAACAGAACATGGACATTGAAATCACATCCAGGACATCATTACTACTATTTACAAACCATATTCATACTCCATTAAAATCTTACCAAGAGAATAAATCTGCTTTAATGTTTCCCATTGTGGCGTCCATCAACACAATACACAATGTGTAATTAAACTAACTGCATCATGACAGTGACTGGCTTGTATCCACACTTTAATTACAGGCCATACCTGCGAATCATCATAATATCAGCGAGGCTATGAATAGCGCGGTATTTGAACTACACACGGCTGAAGTAGCTGCTACGCTACGAGGCTGAGAGATGTGGAATGCAAACAGTAGCTTGGCAGACTTGTGTTTATGTTCTCTCGCTCTCATACGCTGGCTGTTTTTTCTTTATTGACTCAACAACTGGCCTTGTGCTCGGGCCCCCGAGAGCGTGTGTGTGTGTGTGTGTGTGTGTGTGTGATTTTGATCTCATTCCATGCCTTGGGTAAAGCCCTGCTGGCTCTAAGGTGCCTGTCCCCGTTTCAGACGCACTGACAAAGTGGCCTCTCTGAAATGAGCTGTGTGGCCTGTTTGCAGGAGGGGAGCAGATGCATTTTACCGCCTTTGATCTGCGGGTAAACAACCTGCGGACTCGAGCGGGAAAAAAAAAAAAAAAAAAAAGAACAAGAGGTCGTCATCGTCCGAGAACAAGCTCACCGTCTGTGCAGTACGCAAGGGGAGAAGGAATGAAGCCCGACTGGGGAGATCGACAAGGACGGAGAGAAGAGGAGACAAACTCCGCCGATACTTTTTCTCTGGCAAACGGATCTCACCGCGGGTGACGGAGCTCGTCGTGGCCTTGCAGGTTTTTTACTGCAGCGGCCGTGTTACATATGCCTGATTATATATCCCATTATATTTCAAACACACTCTCCCCTCCTCACTCGGCGACGCTGACTTTCATAGACGCTGGGAGGCTTCATAAAGTGCGGAGCGTCTGGGCCGGCGGCGGGTCCAGACTGTTAAAGCTGATGATATACCAGGGCGGGCCGACGGTAGGTGGACCGATAAAATCTCTTTCCTGAACGCGGGTCTGCCCAGTCCAAGGACCGGATTTCCAGTACCCGTGTTTGTGGAAGTGCTTATTGCACAGTGTGTCCGTATTAAGCTCAAATTTGACATTTTTCATGCCAAGTAAATACATAATAAGGGATCCAGAAGGGTTTAGTGTCCCCCCCCCCTATAATTTTATCTTGGCTGGGTCAGAAAGCCTCTAAAACAGCATGAAGACCACAAGACACTCTCCACTGAAACCCAGGCTGAAATCACTGCTACGCTGCTTCTACCTCTAGTTACACTGCAGAAATAACAGTAATAATAATATGCTTTGATTTTCCTATCTGTATTTCAATGCAGCGCTCACATATACGAGATACGATCATCCCTTCTACCCACATAAGCCGTGGAGTGATACCTCTGTAGAAAGACATGCATGCATTTCGAATATGAGCCGGAGGTAATATGAGTTAGCCAAACGGAGTCCTTCTCTTCATCCTGGCAGTCGAATGTGAGTTTATAGTGTTTCAAAGCAGGGGGAACTCCTCGCCTCTGCTTTCCGCACTCACGTTTCAAATATTTCCTGGACGATATCCTCAGTGTAACTTAATAAAAGAAACCTGGGACTCCGCTGGATGATGTTACGACTGTATAGGTTTAGTCCACGGCCAACTTCGTTTCCGAGAAGTCATCATTTGTCCGTCGTTCTGCCGCATACCGCTGTGCGATACCCACGAGCCCGTGAATTGCTACAGAGACGAAGCAACTCAAAGCGCTGGAGAGAGAAAACTTTCTCACAGCGGACGGGAACCAAACGCAGCCACACAGTTGCTGCATCCATCAAAAAAAAAAAAAAACAGACCCAGGATCCAAGATGCAGGTCGTATTTTCATTTCACACAAACGTAATATTAAGTTTAATATTTAGCTTTCACAAATTTTAAACACTGTATATTTAGATGTTTCTCACTGGAACATACTTAGAAAATGATAGTTTATTTCTCTCCTGGTTAAACCAAAGGCTGGTAATCTGACGCTGATGAAGAAAGAGCTTCCACAGAACAACGCCTGTGGGTTTTGTCCCTGATTTCTTGCGGTGCGGATGCTCGGTGGTCATATTGTTTCATGGCCAGTGTGAGAAAGAAGGTTGATTAAAGCATCTCATAACTCATATCTCAGACACACACACACACACACGGGGAAAAAAAGAACCTATCCTTTGTGTGGAAGATATTTAATGAAAAAAAAACCTCCACAAAGTTCAGTCCAAAAAATAAACACGCATATTCTGGATAAACTCTCACCGCAGCTGTCATATCAGAAGTGGGTAACAACGTACATGAGCGTGAGGGCAACAACCGCACTGATACCGAGACAAACCGACGTCCTTTCACCTGCAGCTCCTCGTACGCTCCAGCTGCCAAACAAAAGGCGCTCAGGTTCCGACGAGAAAAGTCAGGGCGGCCGACGAGGCGCCTCGCTTCAACAAGGGAAGCGAGCGCGGCGGTTCGGCCCAGAGACGTCAGGCAAAATGTCACCCAGACAGCGAAGGGAACAGAAGTGGCGAAAGGGAAAGAGAGAAATTCCACATTGCATAACCGCCCTCTTATCTAAGCTCTATTATCTTGGCCACAGCTTGTTATATGGCTGCCAAAGCTATCACACACACCAAAAAAAAAACTGACACAGTCCTTCTTTGGCTTTGAATGCACCCACATACACACACACAGAGTATAGAAAAGGCCAAATGCTGTGAATATAATCAACATACCAACAAACAATGAGCCGTAAAAAATTGCAGACTAACATATCATCGGATCCTATTTCAGACGGGGAGCCGAGTGCTGAGCAATTATTGTCAGCATCACTTGGCCTATAAAGACTATTCCCCTCAGAGCTGGTGTTGGTAGCGAGTGTCGGTAACAGAAGAGCATGTCAACAACTGTTAACGCTAATTGCTTTCACACCAAGAGCGATCTATTAAGAAAACATGCAGCAAGACTCCGCGCAATGTCACGACTGCGTGAGTCATGCCTTTGAAAACGAGGCCCTCCTTGAAAACAGGGCCACATGGACTGGAGGCTGATTTGTAATCGGCGCGGCGTTCTGATGACGGAAGATTTGTGCCGGCGCTACCATGCTGCACAACGCTCCCCGGGCCTGTGAAACTCCAAAATGCGATCATCTAAATGTAATCTGTATCCCAACTACAGACGCACATGAACATCCTGTGGCGTCCTTATATGGCGTTTTTCAGATGTCATTCAGACCTCGACGTGTTTTAGTCCACCTGGAATAAAAGCACGCAAAGGTTTTAAAAACATGTTGACGTTCGACTTCCTGTAAAACAACAGATATGCGCCAGGACTTTTGGCAGTGGCTTCAAATGGGCCCATTAATACATAAGCAGGGAGTCATCCAAGTGGAAACAGTACTTCACAACAGTGCAGCCAGTAAGTGCTCAAAATAATGTCTGCAGACTAAAAGAAAAAATATTACACTAAATAAATTAGTGTTTTAAAATCATATGGGAGTGGCCCCTTTTTCATCCGAGGTCAACTGTGCCACTGACAAATAAAACCGGACCAATTTTCTACCGCTCACAGCGAGTCATAATAACCACCTTATGATGCTTAAAACGACCTTTTCATGACTCTCACCATTGTATTGTGTGTGGTGTTACATTTACAGTTGTGGTAACGATGGTAAAACTCGCCGCGAGGTCACGTCTGATAAAAGCTGGAGATACCATCCGACATCCTCGGTCTCCCCGTAATGAGCAGCAGTTCACGGAGTAAGAGAGCACGCCGCTGCTGCGAATGTTTGGGGATCACATTCATTCAGATATTTATGCACTAAAGAAGTCACTTTCACGCCTTAAAAAAGCTCGTGATATATATATGTCGACCAGGAAACAGCCAACACGAAATGAATGCTCACACAGCTGATGCCATCGAAAAATGAGAAAGACCCGCTGACAGGATTTATTTTTTGAGTATCTG
>JAOXYL010000086.1:5271554-5282768 GCA_028564955.1 Terapon puta
TGACTTATACTCACTGATTTAACTGGGAGATGTCCAGTACAAACCTGGTCTCCTCAGATCACCTTGTGTTGGGTTTGTCTTAAGGTTCCTAAGTTAGTTATTACAATGCATTGATATTTCTGTGAATTTAGAGGAAGCGTCAGATCCACAAGACCATATGTATTTATCTACTTTGTTCCTAAATCACAGACACACTGGGGCTGGCACTTTACATCCTTAATGAAGCATATTGTTGTTATATTCTTTGAATCCCAGCTGTTCTCTGGAGTAGGCATCTATTTTAAGAGTAGTATGCTGCCTTTACGTCCTCTAGGAACAAATCAATAAATGCACGGTTCCTCGGCTTGCATCTTATGGAGGAAAATTATGCATGAGTAATTGATTGTTTCCATACAAATGGCTCTATGATTAAATATTGAACTGCGCTGCGATATTGAAAGAGAGTAATCATAGCCCTGACGTTTCTGACAGGAGACAAGTGGCATCAGTGTCACGGGGTACTGACAAATCAGATGTGATTCATGCAGCACAGGCGGCATGCTGAATAGGCAATAACCCCGGGCTTGTATAAACCTAATTACACAAAACGTCACCCCATCAATGATCCCCCTATCTCACATATGGATTAGCTACAAGGTAACAATTGGAGAGTAATGACCCGCAGAAATTTGTCTTGTATTGTCAGAACCTCTTGCTCTCTTTAGTGCTCGCACTCTCAAGCTCTCTTTTAGTCAGGGGGCACATTTGCACTCAGGGTCAGCCTTTCCACATCCTGCATTTCCAAAGAGCTAAATGAGACTCTTGCTGTGGCCCCTGCCATCCTATTGATCCTCCTCTCTAGCTCTCCAAGTGGAGTTTATGCACTAAATTTAGTTTAGTGCTAAGGGCCCTCATTAATAATAGATCCATCAGTGGGGGGTGGAGGGACCATCGCTGATTGATTTCAAAGAGAGAGAGAGTGTGTGTGTGTGAAAGGGAGAGGCGGAGGAAGAGGAAGAGAGAAGACCAGGTTTATTTATGTGAATCAAATCTTCTCAGAGTAGTCTCTGCTGTACTAAAAGCCTCAGCCTACAATGCAGGTGTAAGTTCCAGGCACGCACACACAGACACACACACACACACACACACACACACACACACACACACACACACACACATATAATATATCAGCAGGGCCACAGTCCATCAGCATTTCCATCTCCAAATTCCAGTCCCACGTACTTTACGTGGAAAATGTGGGGAAGAGGGACAGAGACGTACATAAAAGCAGAGAAATGGGATGAACAGCGAGCAGAGCCCTGTGAAATGCTGCATGAACAACAGGGTTATGTAATGCTGCATGCAAACACACCATGTTTGAGTCTGCAATTTGCTAACAGATGGGACACCGCTCCAGTCATTAAACAGACATGTTTTCATCCCACAGCAGTCACATGGTTACGACGGACCTGTTGACCATCAGTCACAAACAGGCGAGACGTGATGGCACAATGACAGAAATTCACACCGAAGAAAACACGCATGCATGGTATGAAAATGTATTCATGAGGAAAGATATTATAGGGAAAAACAATGATGCGTGACAGATGGTTATACAGTATGTAATACATCCATTTCCATTTCTATCAAAGGACGTGTGTTTGTTTAGAGACATATGTGCAGGAAATGTCAAGAATGTCACCTGGGTTTTGAGAAAGGCTCTGTTGTTTTTTTTTTTTTTTTCATCCGTGAGATTGACGCCCACTTACACGTTACCGACATTAACCAAATCCGCCAGTCTGATAAGTGGGTTTAGGTGGGGCAGGTAGTCGTCAGAGGGGATCTTATTTGGATTGGATCTGGCTGCCTTGCCACAGGGTGCAGCTGTAATGACAGGCCTTTCAGCAGCCACACAACCACACTGAGCATGGCTCATCACAGACAGCAGCCCTACAGGGGAATTATGTGAAGCGACCTGGCACCACAGCACTAGATTTTCCAGCAGACTGCCTCTTGGGTTGTGTTGACAGTGAGTAAGCCTTGAATTTACTCTGCCAGTCAATAAATCCCCCTCTCACCAAACCAATGGGAATTGATGGATCATTGGAGGTGCTCTTTTCTTCCCGTATGTTGCACTTGTTTCATGTGTGCAGCTGTGGTTAGTCCGTTGTGTGTGTGTGTGCACAGTTGAGCTGGATGCAGACAAGCATATATTTGTAAATGCATAAGACGTAGGTATGCATACACATGCAGCCTCCAGTTTCAGCATTTACTTAGATTGTGTCCACATACTTAGATACATAGAAATACACACACAGTGGACAGAGCAAAGTTCTGTGCACATGCTGATTACAGAGAATGAAACATCTGTGGTTGGTATTTGTTTTTACGCCCGTGCAGCCCCAGCCATCACAAAGGCGTCCACGGCGACATGTGTGTATGCTTGTGTGTATGTGTGTTTATGTGCCTGTGTTTGAGAAAGCTCTTGGATCAAAGTGTCAAACCAATCCCCAGTGCAGCGCAGCAGGAGGCGAGATGTGTTTGTGCTCCCTAATCAGCCTCCTGCGCAAAAAGCCACCGGCTTTGTCTCATGTCCCCTCTGCTTCTAGAGATAATATGACACATACAGTTGTGCTGGTTTAATTCATAATAATGGGCTGACTTGTCAGGATTATTAATCAAAGGAACTCCCGGAAAGCCGGGGCTTCTGTGAGCCTTGTGGGAAGTCACACATTCAAGAGCCCCATATCTGATTAAAATACTGCTGGCATTATGAGTCGCGGCCCCAGAGATCAGATAGTTAAGCAATTATGGCTGTGTGAGCACTCAGAAGTAATGGAGAGCCTGGTGCATGTTCCAGCTGTTCTGTCTTTGAGTGTGACAGGCGTCAGCACAGTCAGCCCTTGACCTCACAGATCTGAAACAGCTTGCTTACCCGCCATTTACAAACATATCATGCTGCCTACTGCAGATCCCCTTTGAAAAGAGATGGATCGGGTGAGAGAGGAGAGAACTGTACAGTGGGGAACCTCGCTGACGCGTGTAGAATATCAACCTAAAATATATTTTCCCATAAGTTCTTTCTACCAAAGCATAATGGTTGTAAAGAGCGTCCAATTACTGCTTTCAGGTATGTGTATGCATGTACAGTGATTCGACAGCACACGATCGACATCCGACACCAACGTTCGTTGCCAATTCAGGAAACGGTGTGATGTTCACATAGCGAAGCACAAAGTGAGGATATTGAGATGTCTTTGCCTTAGGCACCAGAGCTTTTTGTCAACATCCTCTCTGGTGAGTGGGTTGCCTCCTCACACAAGGTTATTCCAGTTCTTGCATCGATGATGCTGTAGTTTTAAGACACCTCCTCTCTATACACATTTGGTTTCTCTCTGCAGCTTGCAATGCAAACGGCGCGTCGCCTTTGAGACAGTAACATCAGCAAACTGAAGTGGTAGCATCGTTGCCGTTTTGTGCCACCCTGTCACACCCTGAGACTTTTTGACAGTCCAAATTAAGAAGATTTATCACAACAGCACATTGTGCTTTAACGTCATTGCGTTGGCGGACAAAAACGAAGCTAAACTAAATAGATTACAGGTGAATTTTATGCAAGCAGCACCCAAACATCCTGTTTCAGCAGGAAACACATTAACCACATTAAGATGTTGTCTTTGTGACTTTAACTTTGTCAGACGCAGAAGCTATGACGTATGTACTTCTTTTACCTCACATGAACTTAAACTAATCTTCATCCTCTTTTATTCATTTCAAATTGAACTCCATATGCTCTCTACTTACATTCACTGTCCATGAACAACTGCAAAGTTGAGTTGAGTCACCTCATTCTTACTATTCAAAGATAATAGAAATTTAAAAAATTGGTATTTTGGACATATTTCTCCTTGAGAAGATGGAAGAGCATTTTGGATTCCACTGGCCAATTAGAGACGGTCCCAGCACATGCTGGGATCTTTCTCGTGTCATTAGTCCATGTTGTTGAAATGAAAAATGTCCCCACTGAGATCTTAGAGTAATGCAGCAAAATTTACATTTTTCTAATTTGGATTCTGAATCATAACCTTTAACTGATAAATTGTGCATGCACCGTTAATCCCGTTTCATTGCGTCATCTGTCTCTACAGTGACGACTAATGAACCATTGCAACCCCCCCACCCCTCCTGGTCCACTGGGGGAGGGGAGGGTGAGAGGAGAGGACTGCAGCAGGGCTGGCTGGTCTTGTCAGCTGGCTGTGTTCAAGTGTCAGCTCGGCTCCCTGGATCAGCTTGCTTTTCAATGGCACCACCTCCCCTCTAATCCCTGCCTGTCATTCCACTGCATTCACAGCTCGGGCCCTCCCCTGCACAAGCCCTCAGCATAACAGACTTCTCAGTGTACTCACACAACCCTCTGCCTCTCTGCTCCTCTCTCTTTTCCACTCAGTTCAGTTCAGTTCATTCAATTCAAATTCTGTTTTAATATGCTTCCACTTCTGAATGTCTGAACAGAAGTCTGCGCCACCAGAGCGATGTATCAGGAGACAAAGTGGTTTTTATAAACAGCAGGCAAAAAAAAAATCAACAATGAAATTAACAAATAAATTCAACTTAATTCTAATGTTTCCCTCAATGTCATATTTCTCCCCGCCTTTCTCATTTAACTCAGAAGTCTCAATTTGCTCCTTAATGTGATTTAATGTCATGCCAATAAAAACTCAAAGCAGCTCTGGTTGCAGCAAAATGATATCATTTGACTACATTTCCCTCCTTCTCTGTCTCCCTCTCTCTGGTATGGTAATGTGCACTCCTGCCTCAGTTCAGCTGCCATGACAACTCCTGGGTTTTCTCCTCATGCACGGCTGTGGGACTGGAGGGACTTTACAGAGTACGTCCTGTACAGTAAAAGACAGCACGGACACCTCAACCCGGAGAAATGCTATTCACATGCCAGGCATCCAGGCCATTATGGGATACCTGGAGTGATGATATATTTTCCCATGCAACATGTGGTGAAATGTACATGTGCTGATTTCATGTTATGCTCCCAGAGTGGAAGGTTCAGGATGGTGACAGGTAGGATAGATATTTCACAAGGAGGGATGATTTTTCTGTCAAACTGTTTGTTAAATGCTGAGCCTTACCTGTACCTCTGTCTCTGTTTGATACTTTGTAAGCTCCCCTCAAAGATGAATACATCTCCAATAATGCTGGTTTGATACTTGTCATGGTGGAACCTAAATTATGATGATGTAATAAATTCCATTTTGTAGTTTAATTAGATCAGCCAATATGCCCCTATGCTGTTGATGTAGAGATGCTAATTCATAGCACACATATCTGCTGTTTGAATGTTATTTCCATTAAACACAGTTTCAGAGTGTCTTAAATAAAACTAGGTGTCTCCTAGCGAGGCGAAAAATCTGAACCCTGTGGTGGTACAGAAGATCCTCTAAGGACATGAATACCAAATTTAATGTATACATACCTAATGTTACATTAGTATATCTAAATAAATATATATAGATATAATATTACACATTCCAGTCAAGCCCAAAGAGGGATCAGCTCATATTCACACTTTCATAGTGTGGCTCAAAAGTCACCATAAGTTTGTCAGACTTATGAAAAAGCTGTAAATTAAATTTATGACAAACACTTTTTTCTGGGTATCAGTGCTGTTGGAAGGTTAAAGTAAATTCAAAGCCTTTCTTTTCTTCAACAGAACGTATGTAAATATATTCAAAACCGGTAGGTAGTGAAATGAAAACCTCGGTGTGCGTGTGAAGTTTGCGTTGCTGGCACTGCTGTATGCTGAATGTTCAATAAATCCATTGGTTTGTATTCCCAACTGGTCTGGCTGCTCCATTAGCCATTTAAGAGCTTCTGCAGCGTTGGCTGATGGCTGATTCAGTCAATGTTGCTTTAGATAGCTCTGTCAGTACAGCAAGGTGACTGTGGCTGAAAGCAGAATGGGATTGACCTTTGAACCTCCAACTACTCAGCTGTGATAAAATGCTGACACAATGGACTTCCACACCCGCTGAGTATCTCTCTCTCTGCCTTTCTCTCTCTCTCCTTCTCTCTCTCCAAAGTCCAACCCCATGTATTATCAGCGTGCTTTAAGAGCCGGCTAATTAAATCACACATCATAAATACACCACTCCTGACTTCTGTGCCTCTGTGTGTGCGTGTGTGTGCGTGTGTGTGTATGTATTTCTCCGGAGTACACCCCGCAGAGTTGGAGAGGTGCCTGCTGCTGTCTGCCAAAGACATTAAGCAGTGAATCTAAACTTTGTGTGTGTGTCCATATGCGCTTGCAACCTGTGAATATTCGCAGCTCGCGTGCTGCAATTTGAATAAGGCGAGGGGAGATTCTTGGCGGGGCGATTTCACTGTGATTAACAGCGGTGCAGATGGTTTACAGCTGCCTTTTACCGAGGGAATTAACTCTTAATATTTACAATGAGGCCAACGCACAGCACTTGGCAGCTGCTCTGAGGTCCCCGGTGCCAAAAACAAGTATGAAACCCAGAGCACCCCGGCCTGCTGTCCAGCATTTGACACAAATACTGTTCTGGTCAGATTGAGCATATGCCTTGTTTTGAGCTGTTTAGATGTTAAGCAGCAGTAGTAGTAAGGAAAGCTATAGATTACAGGCATTGCAGCTGTGCAGATGCCTAATTAAAATTCAGCAACATCTTATATAACATCATGAGAAGGGTAAAGATATGTGCCGAAAAGAGAGTAAGGCATTGTGTATTTCGCTCTTAAAAGGAAGCCGACGAAATGTAGGAAGAAGTAAACATCGCTTCCCTCCGCTCATCATTCATTTTTTATCGCCACCCTCTCTCTGCATATTGACATAATGTGCAGCCTAATGATGAGATATACTCAGCATGGAGACATCTGGGCAGCTCCGCGCTACAGAAATTGTGAAGTGGATCGCTGCACGGATTTGTCAGTAAACGCTTCTGGAACGAACACATTGATAATATACTGTAGCTTCTCATAAAAGCGTTACTAGACGCGCCAGAGTCTGTAAAGCCATTAAATCGAGCACCCAACTCTCCAGGCTGGCGAAAGTGGCTACAGCTGCGTTCGAAAAAAAGCAGCCCTGTTTTATCTCTGCCTAATGCGGAGTTCACACTGCGCAGCTTTGTTTTTAGTGGGAGAACATATTCAACCAGTTGTGACCGAGAAGTGTTTCCCTGCTGCAGTTTTATGCGACCGTGCTGCTGAAGTCATCATGAAGTTGAGAGGACGGCGAGTCTGCAGCCATGCTAGCAGCTTTGAGAGCTCGTTCTTAAACACGCGTTTGCCATCATCGGCCTGCCAGCATTCGTAATGACGAGGCTAACCCGATGATGTAAGCAGGTGTAATGTTTGCCATCATCACCACCTTAGTTCTGTGTGTTATGATTCTAACTAATTCATGCTAAACACATAATAAAAAAACACCTTAACCCATTTGTTTAAATTATTGGAAGTCTTTGATTTGACAATGGCGGTGGAATCTAAAATATCAACCTCATTGTGGCGCAAGAGGTAAAGTCAGAGGTGATCACAGTCAGTGAGCTTCTCTGAGGCCCCCTGGGGACCATGAATGTCCCAGAGAGGAAGGCGATGAAAGTCACATCCAGTAGTTGTCGAGCTATTTCAGTCCAGACCGAAGTGGTGGACCGACTGACAGGCCGGCTTTGCCATCCCCAGAGCCGCACTGCTTACGTGGCTAAAAATGCGACGCGGAGTTCAAGTTTGTCTGCTCTGCTCGCCTCCTTCCAGTGAACGAAGTAGCGAATAAGCAAAAGCCCAATTTCACTAGCGCGACAGGGTGTACCATTACCCTGAGGTATTCTCACTCCCTGCACGACTTCCAATTCATTTACAGCGTGAAATACATTTAATGGTGACTCCAGCTCTGCGCTCTAAAACATTTTAACATTAAATACAAGTGCCCAGTGAAATGACCCCAGCGGTTTTTATTGTGCGTAGTCCAACTGCTTCACATCCTGCAGTTTGCTGCTGCGGTTGAGTAACATCCCAGTGTGGCCTTTTCTTTTTTCTTTTTTTTTTTTTTACCACCATACCATAATACATACCAGTGCAGCAGGAATGACCGCAGACCAAAATACCCTTATTTTAATCTTGTAATGTCCCAATGTACACACTGCTGAGCGGCGCTGGTGCTGAAAAATAGCACACTGTGGGCGTATTACAGCCACACTGGGCCCATTGTGTATGAGCTGTATAAAACTTCAGCTCGAGACCCATTAAAATGCAGCCGCCTGACCAACCGACTCTTAATTCAGTGCGAAAAGGGAACATGTGCTTAAACTTGCACTGCGAAGGCATGCGTCTCCCTCACGGCTTCCCATGCTTTCTCCCTCTCAATCAATGGGATTTCAGTCAGGGGAAAAGGCGGCAACTCACCAGCACTTCATCATTCATGCCTTCGGACTGTATAATTGGTGTCGTGAAGTGTGCACATGTCGCGGTCATGTGATCTCCATTAAAAAACCACAATGACACCTGGTCCTGTCACCCCTGCTCTCAGGACGTGTAACCACTGAAACGAGAAATGAGAGGAATTATTAAGTGCAAATCACGGTGAGGCGCTCCTGCTGGGAGCTGTGCTAATCAGAGTAAATGATGACTTTAGCAAAACACACAGGGCTTATCCACCTGAAGGGGAGGGCAGCATGGGGGGTGGTGGTGGTGGGGTTGGTTGCTCTGGTTATGATGCTCAGTTGTGGAAGGCTGGAGGGGTTAAGCACTATAATGCAGTAAATCTGCTTAATATCCCAATAAATTATTAGTTACCTGGTTGCAAATTTGATGCGTCTGCACTGCAATAAAATGGCTTCACTTCAAAAAGGCTGAGTGGATGTGTGATGTGTGACGCATCAAGTGGACCATAAAATCAGCATGTGCCTGCTTTTTTATTTGAATTGGAGTATTTATCATCATGGAAAAGCTCAGTGTGTATTTATCTGTGTGCAAGTGCCATAGGTATGCTCTTGTATGTCCATGCTACATGCATTTTTTCATGTCCACTAACGTGTACTTGCATTTCTTTGTTGCGTGTGTGGGAGTGTTCCCCTGTAAACAGCTCATAGGATGGAGGTGTTCATTCCCTCTATCTATTGTTTTCCTATATCGTTATTATTATTATTATCAGGGAAAGACATCCTCCCACAATCACACACACCAAACACAAGAATATTATCTGGATTATTTGTATTTTATGTGACTTCTCTCCTTAACTTGTGTGTTCAAACCACAAACAAACATTTGGTCATGACACCGTCACTCAAAGGAGAGAGCACATTTAAAGCTTCACATTAAACTGTGCCATCTAAATCATTCTTGAATTCTATATTCGGTGTTATGGACAATGAAGCCATCGTTCCAGCCCAAAATTTATGAACTGTCAAAGAACATTAGCTCTAAAGCGAATGAAGTGTTTCGAAATAAAAAGTGAGTGAGAGTAGGCTGGAGTCTTGTAGTTTCAAGATAAGCCCTTAGAGTGTCTGAGAGAGGACTCTTCCTTATCTTCCACTCTTTTATTCATACACTGCTGTATATTCGCAGCTCTTCGTGGAGACAAGCAGAGCCTGCAGAGAGGAATGGATGACTTTGAGACGCCACTTGTTAGACACAGACAGGAGGAAGTGAAGAGGTCAGTAGATCTTTCTCTTCTCTGCCAATATTTCTATTGGACTCTTTCCACTAATTTCATTTTAATTCATGTTTGTGTGACAATTCTCCAGAAAGAGTACGACCTAAGCTCAATATGAAATATAGCCTTTTAGGGCACATTTAACCCCTTTTATTATCACAAAACATTTTCTGTGACATTATGCACATCATTATTTTTGACCAGCAGTTGACCTCTGAACGTGTGAGCCTCGACTGCTGAGGGTCCAGCACAAAACAGCTTTTAGAGTTTCTGTCAGTATCAGGGGGTTATCGCAGGAGCTTTTCATTCAGAGAACCTCTGTAGCGTCCTCTGTTCAGATGAACGCCAACCGCCCAGTAATCAGCTGGAGAGTCCAGGCTGGCAGAGTCCGGGCGCTGTAACACCGTGGATGAGAAAGAAAGCCGTGAGGGATCTTCCTCAGCTCAGTCGGAGCGGAGTGGTGATGATAGCGATAATGATGATGATTTAGGTGATGAATCAGAGCGCTTCAAGAGCACATGCGACAGCGAGGAGTTCAGCACATCTATTATTCCTGCCGATCAGAATGTCTGCTCGCCGTGTCCCTTCTTCCTCCCACTGTCTCAAACCTCCTTCCCCTATGTGTATTTTTAAAACTGGCAACCTGGACTATAAGAGAGGTTCGGGCATGGTTTCCCATACATAGGCAAGAGAAGCAATAGCCTACTTTCATAATTTTGGGCTATCTAATCTTGAAGAAGTGGTTGTTCTCTTCTTCTTTCAACAATGACATCCTTATTCAATTAAGAGCACAACTGTTTGTAGTTGGCACTTCAGTACCATGTCATTTTCAGTGGAATAATGGAAGTCCATTTTTAATCAAGCAACAACTTGCTCAGACTGTGACATTCGTCCCAACCTCTCTCAGAATAAATGCCAGCGTGAGCATAACTTCTCTGGGTTAATAGTCCGACCTGGTCATGACTATGCTCCCGCTCCTGTATGCTGATACTCAAGTGAATCATTACACATCTGTATGGCCCTTCACATTTTATTTGCTGGAAGTTGTTGTTATAAGCACTGACTGTTGTACACATTTAATGAGTGAGTGATTGTATGCACTGCCATGTGACACATGGACCGTCACACACCGTGCTGCCACATGCGGCACCACCACCAGGGAATTCTGGACCCGTGGGAAACATTGCAAGGAAACCTGATTATGTGTTTAAAACCGATTTAGCTAGGACTTTCATTAAAACACTGCACAGACATGGTTATCATTTCATTAAAGTGTGAATATTATAAAGATCAGACTCCTGGCCTGGGGCATAAAAAAATCTATTTTTTGAACTGTAACGCTGATTGAACAAGAGGTGACTTCATTTAAGGTGAAGTTAAGTGCGACTGTAGTCCTGTAGCTAATCACTTGAGATTAAATAACAATTTGATATTTATTTATTCATTTCTATTTTTTTTCATTAATAATAAAAAGAACATTAAGCAAAGAGGTTTGAACATTGTTTCTCTCCTGCAGTCAGCGGTCAAAACCAAAACAATCCCAACAACTGTAA
>JAOXYL010000086.1:5286234-5297990 GCA_028564955.1 Terapon puta
GAGCACAAAGTGGAGACATGGCTGCTCTGGCTGTGAGGGCGACCGACTCTCTGCCTGTCGCTGCTCCCTCTCTGAAAAAACCTTCCCCTTCAGATGGGATGTTCCTTGGAGGAGGCCCCTGTGCACAAGCTGCTGAGCCTGCAACAATGAAGCAGCAGGCCCCTGACAGCAGCAGCCAGCGGCCATTATCCTCGATGCATTGTGTGATTGTGTCCGGGAGGAGAGAGAGCGTGTAGGTGCTGGTGTGTATGTTTGCCTCGGTGAGCACTTGAGATGAGAAAATGTGTTTGCATGCGTGGGCTAGCTTGTTTATGTTAACGTGGCAGCGTTCGTGTTGGACTGCGTGTTCATTTGCGCACCACAGCCGACCAATGCTTCTCCTTACAAAAGACCAGCTCCCGGCCCTCTTTGCCTCCTATAGAAAAGGCCTAAGTGAGCACTTATAGCTGCCTTGCTTGTGCATAGGGACATGATTAATGGTGTTTAGATAGACTGCCTTGGTGGGTTTTCTCCACTAAATCATAGGGCAGAGAAGGGTCTATTAAGTAAACTAGAGGAAAATGCAATAGTCTTACCTACAGGTTCATGTACACAACAATATGGTCTTCAGTGTTAAGGGGCATCAGGAAATTATAAAAACTGAAACAGGAAATGTAGGTTTGGTGGGCATTTTTTAAAGTAAGGAATGCATGACCTCAAGGTTGCTGAAATAGATTCATTTTATTTTTTGGAGATGCTCTCTGATCTCTTTAATAACCTTGATGCATCACAGAGCAGCTGGGTTAATGCCCTTAACGGATTTCTTTGCACAGATGTCTTCCAAATTCAAGCACCATTTTCGCTCTCTCGTGGAGATTGCTATGAGAAAGACACTGCAGCTACACAGCATCTGTCGAGCTAATCAAGGTAAGACAAAACAGAGACGTAAGCCTTCGGCATCTTTTCTCCCGCTGGGTTCCGTGCATCATGAGTGGTGAGCAACATATTTCAAATTACAAGCCAAAGATTCAACTCTCACACCGACAGATGTCATTATAAGTCTGAAGACATAATCCATCAAATATGAAGTGGACTGTGTCCATTACTTTTGCAGCAATAGTGTCCGTTCTCGACTTAAGCAATAAGTCATGACTGGCAGCAAGTTCGCTGATAAGAAGCTTTGGGATCTAGTGTTCTTTGCTGTAGGAATAATAAAGTTCAGAATAGAGTTCATAGGAGGACAAGTCTGTAGCACAGTGCAGGCTGGTACTGTATGTACTAAAGTGGCACAAACAGAGTTTAATTCTCTTTAGGACACAGATACTATCAATAGGTCTCCCTGAAGTGTTTGTACATACAATTGGGACTAATTAACGCTACAGCATAATGTTGGGTTCATCAAACACACAGCTGTCTTCAACAGTTAAATATGTTTCTGAATTCAAATCATCCTGAAATGTTAAGTGCTCTCAATGGACCTTAATTGTTATGAAGCAACATAATAACAACGGTACAACTGCTCCACCTTTGGAAATGTCATTGCCGGTTGAGAGGAAGTATAATATACGACAAACAATAAGAGCGCATGGAGGAGACCGGAGAGCAGGTGAGTGCAGCTGCATCCTCAGAGAAGCATGTCCAAGAAGTCACCAGAGAGCAGCTGGAGCTACACCTGCAGCCAACCACAGGGACGTGTAAACCACAGAGCATATCTGTGGGATCATTGGGGATGTGTCGGTGGCATTGTTCCAAAAGCAAATAGAGAAGTCTCGCTCTGCGCTGAAACCACTCACTGCTGAGTCAGGTTAAAAGTGTGTTTGGAGGTAAAAGCAGACCAGGACTTTTTATAGTTTGGTGAACAACCCGAGTGTGAAAGTTAATGATTTGATTTGATGATTTTTTTGGACACACATGGGACTTGGTAAATGAAAAAAAAAAACCAAAAACCTCTAAAGAGCTGTGAAACAAATAGAAATTACTTGATGGAAAGCTACAGATGATTGTGTTTTCACCAGGAAGGACTTATAACACCACTCAAAATACCTTATTTGACTCTACATTTTGTGTGGTCCCTGTTGATTATATTTGCTTATATCATTACATTCTGGGCTGTGAACATCACTTCGAGGATTTTACATAATAATGTATTAAGCTACACAGTACTATACTATTAAAATAACCCAACTATTATTCCGATACTGTCTGGGACTTGTCAAGAATTTAGAAAAGGTTCATTATTCCATCAACAACCGCAATGTGAAGTGTATAATTACCCTTTTCACACAGCGTCCCTGGAGTTGTGAAACATTTGTTCTTATGGCAGATTCTTGGCTCTTGATACCTGTTCTGCAAGTGGCGCACAATGCCAGCAGTGACAAAGATGGAGATACAGAGTTATTCCAGGACACTGAGAATATGTAGGCCTATTATACTGTGGAGCAATAGGCCGACTGCTCCACTCATCTCCTTTCGCTTCCATTATTCTCCACTGATAAATGACTCTCGCAGCTGCCCCTGATAAGAGCCTTCCCTGCCTATTCATCAGCTCTCAATTCAAGGCTCTACACTTGCTGCATAGAAAGATCTACAGTGGCAGTGTTAGTGACTCATGTCTTGCTATCAAGGAAAAGGCTTCCTCCACATGTACTGTTCTTTTACAGACCGTCGGGAAATACAGGCAGGTGCACTCTTATAGACATACAATACCTGCATGTCTTAACTGTTTTCTGTGCCTCAGTTAAGATTGTGTTAGTTTTTTCTACGTTACTATTAATGACTTACTTTGTCTTTTAATCGGAAATGTTAAAAATGGGAAAAGGTCCTTATTACTCTGAGCTTAATCCCAGGGGAAGGACAGCATCCAGCTTTTTAAGGAGTCCTGGATCTCACTTTCATTCTTTCCAAGAAAACCTTTCCCATGTACAAAAACCTGCCTTCTTCCCAGTCAGGACTGCCAGCGCAAATAAACATACATTGAAGTATGTTGCAGGGGGTGGTGAATACGCAGGGTGGGCAAGTTATTTTGACTTGGCTTGCTTCCAGAGGCGCAGCCGAGAAGCAAACTCCTCGCCGCCTGACTCACGGGTAATCCAGGATTGGAAGGCATGTCAGCGACAGTCTGTATCTGCGCTGTCACATCCCATCGCTCAGACAATGTATCACTCCATTCACAGCACAACCAGGCTTTGATGTGCCTGAATACACCCAGAAACACGTCCCTCTTTTAAGCTGGTAAGTGGGTGGATGTTGCTGACTCTTAATCTGTATATCTACATGCTTCCCTTCTCTCTGATCAGGCTGGCAAACTTCAAATAAGAGCTGCGGGGCCTGTAAGTGTGTTTGGCAAGGGAAGGGCATGGGTTTATGAAGCATAATTACCGTTAATAACCTTAGGGCATGCAAGGTTTCTTTTCAACACTGCTTATGTAAATATTATCTTAAGGCCCTCGGTAAATTAAACAGTTCCACTCGCTCACATAGCCTCATGCAGATGTGTGAGGAGCCAGAAAGGAAAGCCTGAAGGAGCCAGATTATTTTATAACAGAGAGATACGCTCACCGTGGACTGAAAGAAAGGATATTTTATGGCTGCATCGGGGTGACACAGGGCTAATGATTTGAGCAGACTGGCAGCCGTAGATTTTAAAGCCGAAAAATAATCAACTTCAAGTATTTTCTCCTGAATATGTTGGATTTTTCAAAACGATGTCGCCCTATGCACCGTTAAGAGGGAGAGGTACTTGTGCCTTCCTTGTTTGCCTCTGTGCCTGCAAAGTCATCTGCATGCTATTTTGAGAGCACAAACAAGATCTAAATTATGGCCTTTCCAAATTTCTAAACCCATTGTAAAGTCATGCGAATGCCTCTCTTCCCCTGAGTTATGCAAATCATTTCGAGGTGGAGTTTGTAGTTTCTGGCCAGTAGTGAGAGCCAACCAAGCCTGCAGATAATAAAACTGTATTATGCTATTTAGATGGAACATTTATAGTGGGTCATTACTTTTCCTTTTTTTCTTTTTTTTTAAATACTGAAAATGCCGACTCGCTCCGTTGTCTGGCCAACTGCCAGAGAAAGATCAATAACCTTCCTGTTCCTCTTATTCTGACTCAAGCATCTGGGATGTATGAAGATTGAATTAATGAGCACTACATGCAACACTCTCCCCCTGCTCGCCATTGATTTGAGCTCATCAAAACCTCATTGTGAGAAAGTGTGGTTAGCCTCAAATGATCTCAACTGGCTTCAGTCAATTAAGCTGCGAATAAGCCTTCCTGTGGCTGGCGCCTCTTATTGTTGAAATGACAGTGAGGACAGGGGACAATCGAATAAGGGATATTGATGAAAAACATGTTGATTAATATGTCAGCAGCGGGCCGGGGCATGATAGATGTCTCAGCGTTGTTGATGGCACTGTGGGTCGTGAGTCTACTGTGACTAATGAAGCGCCGCATTTTGATTTCATATACATCCACCACCAGCGCAACAAGTTTCGCAGGCAAAGTGTGCGAGGGAGACCGTGTCGAGGGGACAAACGCAATGAATGTCATAAATTCACCAATTTGCCGACGCGCCTACGCTGAAACACGCAGCAGCTGCCAACCTGCTGGCTGCGAGCACTCTGGGTGCTTTGGCACAACAACTTGTCCTTCTAGTTTCTCCCGCTACGACAACAATGCTAATTCAACCGCACCGCCATGAGTGATACAGTGATGTTTGGCAAACACGGGAACACAAGTGTGGCGAGTTATCACGTGGTGACATGGTTCCTAAAACTGATTTTACACCTCCATCTCCACCCTCAGAGCACTTGAATTGCATCCAGATTCCCCCGTGCGGTCGAATAAATTCCAGATTACACCTCTTTAAGGTCTGAGGAGGAAGGTCTGATCCCTGTTTTGCGTTAAAAGCAAGCTCAGCAATTAGAGATAGTGAAAAAAAAAGGCTGAACAAGGGAACCGGCGAATACATAAAAACACAAAGCAATTGAGACAGAGCCCAGGGAAAGCACTCCCTCCCTTCTCCAGCAAGGATATAGCCACATTTGTCTCCAAACAAAACAATAAAACCAGCCAGCCAGTAGTTGTTAATTTCCTCTTTGCTTCAATTGACTCAATAAGCTTTTTTTTTTCCCCCCTTGGAGACAGCAGCCGCTACTCTACAGGTGAAAGCAGGGAGAAAAAAAGAGGGGAGGAAATAGAGAGAGGAAGGAAAGAAAGAGATAGAGTGCCAGCGGCAGAAAAGCAATTGAGGACTTGATTCCCACAAAACCCTGGAAGAAGTTAATCTAGACTGCCGTGGGAGTTTTTCATTAGCTCGGCAATCTGCTCCTGCAGTGAAGATGTAAGCTAAGTTATATTTTATAACTGTGAGCTCTGAGACTCTGAGTCACAGCAAGAATAAATATGGGAACATTTCACCGGACCAACAGCTCGCCTAAACTTTCACATCCTCCTGGCTTTTTGAAATATACTGCAGCATCCCGGAGAGGGAGGTTTAAGTCTATATACTGTAAAACCTGCTTCCTTTGCATTCACTTTGACCTAGATTTATGTCATTTTATTTAAGTAAGACCAGAAAAATGCACCCAAAACTCAAGCAAGGCAGAAAAGACGTAGCATTTTTTCAGACTTGTCATAAACTGAAACTTCGCCATCATACTTGATCATTCAGGACTTTTGTAAGAGTCACCCTGCTTTAACACTGGCTTCAGTGTGATCCAGGAAATTATGCTAATTCTACCACTGGGTTTATTGCCGTAGCACAAGAGTATTTAGTAAATGCCTCATGTAAAAACGCAAGCTGGTCTGTTGCTAAATGCCATTCCCATCCCAGCATCCTGCCAAACGAGGTAATCGCACGTCCGAGCTCCCTCCACGGCAGCATTGTGGGTCACAACCTGCACCGCAGTGGCATTATGACCTGCTTACATTTGATATGCCTTTTAAGCCTGATTCACAATACGCACCCTGTTTTCTACGGAGGGGAGCGTAAACTCTCATGATAGCACAGCCAGTGGAGGCCCAGTGCAGAATTATAATCAGCTCTTTCTAACAGAAAATCACCCCGCACCGGAGCATACTCCTGATCCTTGGCAACTTTTAATTAGTGTTTGTCCTTCAAGCCTGTGCTCCTCACAGCTATTAAGGCCCTTAAGCCCTTTGCAAATTAATTATAAAAGACTAGGCAATCATAGTAATTCAATTTGGCCCCGGGCACCAGGCCTGGTCTTTGACCTAACTCCAGTGTGTCTTTCTATGGGGACAAAGGGCGTCGCAGGGTGAGCCAGGGCCTAACAAGTGTTTGAATATGAAAAATCTGTGCTCATATGTTTTAATGAATCAACTTTTACGAAGTGCCATCCATTTTAGCCACGTCCCTGGTGTGCTAATTCACTTTTGCTGTGTGGTTGTTGTGTTTGCTGGTGAATATTAAATGTAATAGAAAGGCCGTCTTAAATGACTGTCACTTCTTTTTCACTCCTGAAGGTTAAGGCTGGGGATTTTCTATATTTTTCTTATTGGCAAGAAATCCCAGTTAGAAAACTAAGCCCAACAAATGGATTTATATAAAATAATCCTGTTAAGTATATAAAGGTTAAAGTACATAGCACATAACTCCCTGCTTTGATTCTGGCTGAGCAGCTGTGTTGAATGTCAATACTCTCTGCCTCTCGAATGTTGTTGAGGAGAATGACCTGTGCTGCCAAGTCCTGATGTGACATGTTCATTCCCTGATGAAGATGCACTGTAGTCGAATCAAATATCCATAAACGTTAGCACACTAAGTGTGTATCAATCCAGAGGTGGAAATATTCCCCATCAAATGCCCTGTTTCCTCCTCTTTTTAAAAAAATCAGATAACCTTTCTCAAAAATGAAACAATACACTTACAATTTGTTTTAAAAGATTTACATTCTCAGTAGTAAAAATGGGATTTGGGGCTGATTGGAAATAAAAAAATATTGAGAAATATGATAATGCATTGTTATTTTTGGTCTGTTTGTGGGTTTATTATTATTATCTAAAGAAATTGCATACCATGTTCAACAAGGCAATACTCAACATTGCTTAAAGTTCTGTGGAGCTTGCTTGAGTGTGCGTAATACTTGGAGCTTAAGTATATTTTTTTCACTTACTTTTGCATTACTCTTGAATTACTTGGTGTTTTTTAATGAATGCTGCTCGAGAGTGCTTTTTTCTCTCACATCTGAGGACAGAAATGTTTTAAGAGCGGTAAGGATTTCACAGACGGAGCTTCAACATCTTCTTTATGATGTCAGGAGACAAGCTTGATACATGTCTAAAAATACTAGAAGTGAAAATCAAAAAGGACCAGACCAATTACTGCGATCTAGCTGATCTTGAGCAGCAGCTGGCAGCATGACAGATACACACAAGGCTCCACTGCATGTCGCCTCAGGGAAGCATCATCTTTTTCTGTCTCTCTCCTACAGCGAAAGTTCATTCATAAATACACAGTTTGCCTCTTATGAGATTTTTAGCGGATGCAAAAGAACCCTGCAGATAACCTGAGACTTTTTGGAAATTATTTATGATACAAACAAGCTACAGAGAGAGTAGACCCAGTAGCACCCAGAAGCAGACTCATTCTTATATACATAATACATTCATAAATAATGGACAAGAGCTGCCATAGGGGCTGAAGTTAGGCAGACTGTTGAGATGTGGAGTTGAGTCTAGTCTAGAAGTCTCATTTTGGGACCTACCATCATTGAGCAATACCCCACAGACGCTGAGCTGCACACACAGCAACACAGTGGCTACCACAGGAAGGTAAGTGTTAAAGTAGGCCAATTAGACTGTTGGGATTGGCCGGTCCGAGCTCGAGTTGTGGAAAGGAGGCCAGGACGCGAGATGACGAGCAGCTATTCTCCACTCTGTTGGCAAAGCCCGCACGGCACATCTGTAACGTCAGAACCACGGACCTGGAAGTTTCACCACCCCACGGAGTCCTGCTCTAGAAATGTCATTTAATAATGTGCGGTGCCTGAGAGGCCCCCTGTAGCAGAATGGCTGTTTCCTCTTTCTTCCCCTTTCTTTACAGCGCAAAGTGCCTGCACAATATCAGCAGAGGGAGGGAGTGACTGATCAATATCAATGATTTCGCCACAGTGTTTCCTTGGTGCTGACACTCCAGCCTTCAAACCTCACTTTTGTGGAGTTTCAAGTCATGTCCGACCCCTGCTCGGTGATGAGAGACAGTGAAGTAAGTGATGCCAGCATCACTCTATTTCAGCAGCGGATGAAAAAAAGCCTTGTTCTCAGGCCAGCAAAGCAAATGTACCAGTTGTTTGTCTGGTGATACATCTTCACTTCTATTGGATCTCTCCTCTAATTACCTACAGCTTACTGCTTTAAACAGGACTATTTATGTCAACTACGATCTATCGTATTTAAAGGGACAGTTGAGTGTTTGATTTTATCAGATGTAACTACAATAACTGACTTCTATCACTATTCGTCACCAATTGTTGCTTTCAAATTGGCAAAGAGCCACTAATTAACCATTAACCAACCAGTTTGCCATTAATTAACGACATTAATTAGTTTGTTATTGGGAAGGTTTAAATGGTAAATGGACTCGTACTTTTATACTGCTTTTTTAGTCTTCCAACCACTGAAAAGACTTTACAATTCACAGCTTTCACTCCATTCACTCACACAGCACGGTCATTCACTGCCAACTCATTCACAGCATAGTGTTAAATTTGCTAAACACATCTGTCATCCATCATCCCAGAAACCCTTTTCTCTGGTGACATTAAAAACACAGGGCTACTTTTCAAAAATACAAACATGTACTTATTGGACTAACACTGCAATAAAATTTTCTATGCATAGAAAACTTGTACCTTGTAACTTCTGTGCTGCTTCTAAGTGATTCCTGTTTTTAAACGGTTCAGATGGAAACTTTGAGATGTCAACCAGATACAGTATTTTCAACCAACTCATGGTGCTGACATCAGTTTAATTAGCTCCCTTGCTGATGACAGTTATCATTTCAGATGGCAAAATTGATGGTTGCTGGCGAGAAAAATCCGAATTTTCCTTTTAACCATTAGACAGGATGAGGTTGGGACTGTGGGAGGACATCACTGCAATCGGTGTTGCTGCACTTCCTTCCACCTGCAAATCAAGAATGACAGAGGTCATATATCTTCTACCATCAAATTTTTTCTCCCACAGCTGCTTTAACGTAACGAGCTGTAGGAGAACCTCCACCCTGCTTCCACTCGCTGGGAGCACTTTAACAGTCCCCCAAACAATCTCAAGACAAAATGCATCAGTAGTGCCAGAGCTTGAAATTACAACCCTCCAACCTGCCAAATATGGAGGGCAGGGGGAGGGGAGTTGGGGTGGGACGAATGGCTGATGCAACTGAGCTGTTGGTGATCACCATGAACATAAATGAGAAATAGCAGCAAGCTTGTGTTTCACAAAAAAAAAGAAAAAAGAAAAACAGCGTGTTGTGTCAAGTTGTATTATGTACACTCTTCTGAAGCAAACTGTTTCACCGCTGGGACAAGCAACATTAAATGCCTGGACGAAATGAAACAGTTGATTGGGAAAAAGCATCGCTGTGCTCTGCCGCCATCGTCACCGCTGCTGCAGATGGCGACCGAAGGAATGCGTGCAGGTACTTTCTGTGCGGTCATGATGTGAAGTCTGAAATCTGCTCCTAAAAATAAAAACTAAAGAGACTGCAGCAGCCCTGCACGGCGTATTTGGTATTTTCTTCTTTCCTACATTTGGGCACAACAGGTAGGCAGATGAAGGTTTTTGTGTTCCACTGATGTAAAGGGTGAAAAGGGAACGATGTGTACACGGTCTGCATGGTCAGGTATTTGTGTAAGACTACTGGTGTTACATAAAAGACAAAACCACTTCCAACGGCGATGTCAGCCCCTGAATGGCAACTGGGTATCATTTGTGGAGAATATTACATTGATAAAAAGAAGAAAAGGATCTTCTTTCATTACACAATAGATACACCGTGTCCTCGCGCGTGAGCGGAAATGACATCGAAAGGCAAAAACAATAGACTTTTTTTTTTTTCTTTAATCACAAAGAAAGCTGCGTGGTGTGTGCTGTGTGTCTGTTTCAGCCCCGTGAGAAGACCCGGTTGTTTGATTGCGGAGCAGAGATATGTGTATATAGCAGGGCCTGGAGGTCAGCGCGGTAAACAATACTCCCCGTGATAAATCCTCCTGTCTGCTCTCTGTGTGTGCCTCGCTCTTTTGATTTATTCCTTCAGAGAGCACGAGGAGAAGGCAAAGAGAACACACAGATAAATAATTCACAGGGACATTAACATCAAAGAGGGCCGCGGGGAAACAAAAACACGGCCGTTTGGGTCGATGTGCCGTTTTGGATTAAAACGGACATACTGTGTGTGTGTGTGTGTGTGTCGGCGTGCCCCTTGGTATGGCCTTGCCGAGAGAGAGCCCTGATGCGAGGCAGGTGGACGTTTAAGCATGCGCGCTGACACGGACGCCCACGAGCTGGATCACCTGCTCCGTTTCACTTCCGGAGACGAGGCTGCAGATCAGTGAGAAGAGCGGCACTAATTGACGCTGATGTTTTCGCAGCACTTCCGTTGCGACCGCGAATCCCCCGAGGATGGGCCGCACGTGCTCTCAGACCCACGACTGTTATGTTGATGATAAATAAGGAAAATTAGCCCCCAGTTGATCGTCTTGGTGGTGCACATGCCCGCAGGGACGTGTCTCACTGGTGAATAGCTCTGTGCAGTGGCAAGTGGCGGTGGCTGTCACAACACACCCATCCAGAGCGGCAGAAGGGTCCCCGCTAATTGCCGGGGGCCGTGACGCCTCTCTCCTTGATGCTTTCCTTCCCCAAGTGTCTGCTCGAGCCTCCGTTTGGCGCGGGATCAGCCTCCGGCCCGTATGGAAATGAGGGCTAATTATGGAAAAGAGCCCACAAGGCTAATTTGATTGGAGCGAACAATAAAGGTTAACTGAGCCGAAGTGACGCGGCGTTTGTTTTTCAGGTGTTGGAAATCGCTTTATGAGGTTTGTGAAGATCAGTCAGTGGTGAAAAACTGAGGGGCGACAGATCCGGTTTACTGCTGACTACTCCTCTTTCAGTCTGTCAGGAGAGCTTTACTTCTCAACAGATTCAACAGATTTTAACGACGGTTTGAAAAGAAACAAGCACCAGAGGAAGCTGTGAGAGGACAGCCTATCTTTCCCTCCCACACACTGGACTACAGTAAATACAGAGGGCAATGCTGACTCAATATTTATGGAATTCAAACATGACTTGCAAAATGCTGCTTCGGTGTTTATTAATAATTTCTAAGTACGCCCTCGACTGCTCTCCGCGCACCCGTTTTCTCAAACTGAGTGCATACTGCGTGTGCCATAAAAAAATATGTCACCAATGAGCTGCTGAGATAATAGCTGCTGACCCACGGAGACCAATAGGATTGGAGGTAATGAGTCTGGGAACTGACTCTACAGATTTGTTTATTTAGCTGTGGAACAGGAAAAAAAAAGTGCCACACACACACACGTACACACACGTACGCACAGTGCCTGCTTGGCAGCTTGTACTGTAGGCAGTGTTTGGTCCAGATATGGCCCAAACAGCTGGTTTCAGTTTAAAGCCATGACACAGTTCTCTGGGTGTCCTTGGAAAGTCTCAGGGGACGTTCACTTATTTATCCCCACCGAGGCTGCACTTCTCTGGCTGGATGGCTGGAGCGTGTCCTCTGTGTGTTTATGTGTGTGAGCTC
>JAOXYL010000086.1:5343891-5360038 GCA_028564955.1 Terapon puta
CCCCACATCCCCTTCACAACTCTCTGAAGATGGATAAAAAGCAATATTCCTAGACAATGCCTGCTCATTTGAACAGAAACTAATGATTTATTCACCATGTGTTCAAATTCACTGATTACTCTCAATTCAAGACTTTTGCAGTGAAAAATAAGCTGCAGGTGTCGTTTTATTTTAGTACACTGCATAAGAAACTACTGATTAACATCATGCCACTTGCAAATGTTATATGGTTCTTGTTATATATAGACAATTTGGATTTTATCACAATATAATAACCAGGTATTTGCTTCTTTTTGCAAATCTATGTTCATTTCCACATGTTCGTTTGACAAAAATGATAGTTATCCTCGTTAATGATACCTTTTACAGACTGAGAGCACTACTGTGACGTGGCTGTCATGATTGAGCTGTCAGCAGCTGGGGAGGCACTGGCTGCAATGGAAGCCAGATTTACACATAAAGCATCATGATGACTATAATTATTCCCTAACAGGATTTTACCAATAGCTTAGAGTCATGTGCAATAATGATCTCAGATAATCGAGGGGGAAAATAGCTGATAACTGACACATACGTTAACCCACTCCACGAAATGTGCCTGACACACTTGTGCATGTTCAACACACAGCTCTTTCACGTGCAAGTTTGCTTTCTTATATTCATGTGCAGTCACAGAAAACTAATTCTAATAAGCAAAAGACCAAACTATTCACATATTTAATTTAATCACTACATTAAATACAGTAGCACTGTCTATGTCTCTATCCTACTGAAGCAAGAGTCTGGATGCACATGTACAAAGACTGCCACTGTGAGAAAGGGCCATACGTTGCACAAAAACTGCATTTCCTGCAAAGGCCTTCCTCTAATGCTTTCCTGGGCACAATGCGTGTGCAGCAAATGTGAATGCAATTACAGATCTTGTGTGACAAAAGCATAGAGTTTTTCATTAAGCCAGTGTTAGGGTAGACACAATAGTCGTGTTTATATCCCTCCTGCTAATATACAGTATTATGAGCAAGGAGAGGAAAAACACCTCCATACATTGGCTTTGGAAAATATAAAGAATAAATCACATAACAACAACAATAATAATGATAATATTAATGCATAACACCTTGTGCAGATGATATTTGAAATAGCCACTGGTAGACAAATAAACCATCACACAGCAACCAAAAAAAAAAAAAAAAGAAGCTCAGCATCCACAAAAGGAAATACCAATACAGGCACATAAATGGACACAGCAGCAGGACACTGACAGGAAATGAACAGCCAACAAATACCAAGACATGTTCAACAAACAGGAGCTTGGCAGCCTCATTGCTAGCCTCAGCTTACGACCTACGTTTGTGAGCATACAAACACCAACTGATCAGACAAAGCGGCAGTAAATCAGGAAAGCAGCCGCAAAGGCAGCAGAAACTCATACTTGGTGAGGAGAAGCAGACGGGGGAGTGTGAAGCTGTGGCTGAAAGCAGCTGACAGCTCAGGACACCAAACTTCAGCTTCGGTCTTGAAGTGTGCACCTGGCACCAAAAATGGAGTCAAAGAAAAGGTCACCTATCAGCACACACAGTGACTTCCTCCACAGAGCTGTCCTCGTTCAGCAGATATTTTATTTTACACAACGCTGCAGCGTGTGAGAAGGGCCACCACCCTTTTACAGCTCAAGTTTGCAGCAACAGCAAAGTATTCCATGCGGCAAAAAGAGGTCTTGAATATTTACACAATGACACTTGGATGTCAGGGGTCCAGGATATTAAAGCACATTAACGCACCTTACAAAGTCCATTACATAAGTTCAACTTCAAGCAGTTTTAATGTTACAGTCTTCATTTTCATTTTGTTGTCTTTAATGGCGCCTATAAAGATGATCAGTTATAGGTGTCATTTCCTCAGTTGCATCGCCTGCAGTCAACAGCTTCTTTGGCTGTAGTGACTGTTTACTCACAACTCTAGCAGAGACCAGAAGAAAGAGTATGCTCCTTAAAACATGCTTGTTAAATTACCAACTTTTGATTTTTCTGGGAAAAGTGGACATAGACACCTGGGTCATAATACTGTGAATGCTGCAGCCTTTCACCAGCAGGCCATCAGACAGAGACATTTATTAAACAAATAACTTCAAAATTATCATTTAGTAGTATCAGGATACTTATTTAGTATTGTAGCTACAGTATTGTATATACACCAATATATTACTCTAACCACACCAGTTTGTTTTGCTTTTATAACATATGATCATGTAATATGATGTGTTTGAATAAAGCCTCAAATTTGTGTTTTCAGTCTCTGTGTCTGTCTAAACCAGCCCAGTTGGTAAATGTGTGCAGAGATTTATGAGTGGTGATTGAGGTCCTTGTAATAATAAACTGATTAAACGTTTTAACTTGACCCATCAAGGTGGAACAAAACTCAAAAAGGGAGTTAAAGAGAGATTAATCAAGCCCAGTATTTGCACGCCCACACAGCTCTGAGGAGCGCTCTGCTCAGGGAAAAATAGTAAAAACACCTCACACTTCATGAAATGGTTCAAACTGGCTCCACCTGCTACATTAAAATGCGGCTTACATTTTTCTCCACTTATGTAATATAATAATGGATGGCATAGCTTTAAATATATTTGAACTCATATTTCTGTTCTTAAACTTGCACAGAAAGGTAGAATTCTGGACTTCTGCTTAAGCAAAGGATGTGAGTCATCTGACATCTGTTGCCTATATAAAACATATTTGAGGTGGATAGATGATATCTTTAACATTTAAATGTTAAAACAGGGCAACAGTAAGCATTGTGCTACAGATTGTTTGCTGGGCTCTTTATATAGGTTATATAAGGAGCATATATATGTTGTGCCATTTATTTGTTATTTGCCATTTCCAGAAAAGCTGACAAATTAGGGACTCAGTGAGACCAACAGCGGCTGAAATGTCATCTTCAGTTCCCCTTTCTTTGCAGAGCGGCGTCCCAGTGGCCACACATCCTGTCTCGCACTGCCAGGCTGCTGTGGAGGGTCCATTTTGTTTGTCACCATCTGTCCACACCTGTCAGACATGTTGTCTTTCATTCGGAGGCCCAAGCACCAGGTCTGTGTGTGCGCACCTATGAGAGCCTGCATGCGGATGCTCCCGTGTGCTTATATGTACACCTCTATGCTATTGATTTTCCACGCGTGTGTGCCTGCATGTGTTCCCTGGAGCAGTGACCCGGCAAACCCAGATGCTGTCCGAGAGAATTGCGTCCTGCTTTCAGACTCCTCAGTCTCTCTGACATGGCAGCCTGCGAGACAACCGCTTACACCCCCCCCCCCCCCCCCCCCCCCCCCCCCCCCCCCCCCCCCCCGGCCCCTCCCCCCACCACCACCGCCCTCGCGCCTGTAGCTGCTGAAAGCGTTCCCTTACCGTTCGAGCACCCAGAGAGGAATGTGTGAAAGGCATGTCGTTTTCCATGATGAGAATTTCGATCTGGAGAAGCGAGAAAAGTGTCAGCGCCGGAGCATGAAAATAAACAAGAAAGGATCTGAGGGGTTCACATTGATATTCTAATTATGTTAAAAAGCTGTCATTGGAGAAAATGTACTATCACTGCATCTGGGGGACGCTGCATTCCCTCGATCCTCCCACCCAAGAGGAACTTTTTTGAAAAATGCATAATTGTTTTTATTTCATTTGTCTGTGGATACGAGGAGAGCTCTGGCAGCCGGCTGATTGAAAAACATGAGTTTTGTTTTTCAATATTCGTATTCAGTTCGGCTTTATATGACTCGGCGAAGGAGAGGATGCAGCAGGATAAAAGCATGCATAAGATATACCAATTCTACTTACTGTGCCCTCATATAAATAGCATTGTGTGTGTGTGACCAAAACGTCCATGCAGCCCACTTCACAGCTCTGGCCCTTGCATGCTTCCACACATACAGTATATTCACATCCCTGCACACACAGAATTTTGCACTGTCATTAATAATACACCCACAGAGACCACAGGGGGTAAATAATATCTATTTTTCATGTCACACTCATAATAGATCTCATGAACCAGAATGATATGTTTCCCCCCAAAAGCAAAAGCAAGAAAATCATGCTTTGGAGTTGGTATCGATTAGATGTGCCTGGATTTCCCCATTTCATCACTTTCTATGATTACTCCAGTGATTTATGGTGTCTTAGTATGTCGGTATATTTTACTTGAGTGACTGGAACACCTTGCAGGAGAACTGAGAAGCCGGTCTGCACGCGCACACCCACACACAGAGTGAGAGGAAGAGAGAGAGAGAGAGAGAGCAGGAGGGAGTGAAGGTGAAATGCGGTTTTGAAGGAGAGAAAGTATAATGTGTTAAAGGAGGGCGAGAACCCGTTCGAAATGCGTTTTACAGTTCATGAATTAACACGTGAATGCAAAGTGATTAATAAGAGAGTGAAAATGGTGGAGCGGGGACTTGTTATAGAAGTGTAAAGGTGTGCATTAGGCAGTTTAGTGCCTCGCCGTTATCATTTTTCATTTGTCACAATAACCGTTATAAGCCATGCACACGATTTGTTTATCGCACACAAACAGTCGGGTTCAATCTCGGGCAGCACACCGCGGCAGCTTTGTTGGAACACAGTGTCAGGCCCGTAATGACCCTCCGCTTTCAGCTGTCCAACGCTTGTTCAAATGCGGTTTCAGAGGCTTTTCCGCAGCAACAAGAAAACAACATGAGAATGAGCCCAGTGTGTCAGGAGTGACGCAGCTCTCTGGGACCAGGGCTGGATGTGGCGTGCCCTTTATGTGTAAATGTGGAAAGGAAGGATACAGAGGTCATTGTGGTGGATCGTCCATGTAAGACAGGAGTTGGCCTGTTCCTGGCACACTGCAGTTTGACTGTTTTTTCAATGACTGAAGAATTGTCAAATATTAATATTCTTACCAAATGATTACAAAATACAGGTGTGAGGGGGAGTAAGAGAGTATTAGTACAATATTGGATGACTCGTTATTGAATCAGTGATTTTTTAATGCATTGTTAAGATCTACCTTTCAGCATACTGTTGTGTTAATAGACAGCACAACTTCTGACAGTCAGAGGAAGAACATCTGGAATTTATTAGATGCAAGACAACAGGCAGTAATTTATAGTTACCTCCATCCTCTGAGTTTGTTAAATATAATCTGTAATTGTGCTCTGTTCTGCTGTTTTCATATCTTCCAAGCTTTTGTCACAGTTCACACAGATCCAGCATCATGTGTTTTTGGTGTCTTTGTCTTCACATGATGTTTATCAAATTATCACAGCTACAAGAAATGACAAGCGACTGAACCGATGATTTGTGTTGCTCAGATGAATGCTACTTATTTTCAAGACAAAACAAATAAACAAAAAACATTTTCTCTGCAGAGAGCAAACACAAGTAAATGGTGGGTGATGAAATATTGCTTTGTGTAGGGAAATGTGTCTGTCATTAGGCGATCTGATGGATTTTCAAAATAAATTCCATGAATGGCACAAGATAAAATGAAAAAAAGTGTAACTATTATTTTGATAAATGCTCATGAGTCATAAAAATTGATGGGTCAAAGAAATAGCTAAATACCTGTTATGTGACACGTTTCAGGATCCACTGTTTGAAAACTGTCTTTATTTTGCAACAATGTCATTTTTTTAGATGGATGAAACTGAAATGGAAAAAATGCGACCACTGCTTCAACATTAAAATGTACAGTGTGTCATGCAGCATATGTGCTGTTGCCCCCAGCAGTTTCTTTTCACAATATATTCAACAGGGTCTGTTGACGTGTGAAGATAAAAATAAATTAATTAATTGATTGGCTGAATGTGTTGCTCTTCTTTTTTTTATTTGTGTGTTTTTCAAAGGAACTGGTTCAGTAGAGATGCTGCAGAAGCGACAGGATTTTATGAAGCACTTTGCCGTCCAACCAGGTTTCTTGATCTGCTAGTTTAGACTCTTTTATTTACAATTCACAGCTTGAGGAAAAGGATTGGATTCAATAAAAGATGTGCAAAAGATAAGTCGTGTAGCTGATATCGACCGCATAGTGGCGGAGCTTATGTAATATAAACAATATGTGATGTCCCTTCCCGCAAATCTTCTGTTTTGTGGTCAAAGCTCAATTTGTCATCAATAAACATGTCCAGGTATTTGTATTTGTCAAGCCGCTCCACAGCTTGGCTCTCGACAACATTGGCATCTGAAATCGATCAACATGTCCTGATGCTAAGCTGCAAAAATGAATTCTCGCACCGCTGAACAAAGTCCACCAGCAGGTCCAAGGCTGCCCATTTATCCTGTGGGAGTACATTTGTAGAGGGATATGGATAGTCTGCTGTCCATCACCTGCAGGGGTGCAGTGGAGGGATGCAAAGCTAAACTCAATATAATCACATTTCGTGGTCTCTTATAAATCTCTTATGTAAATGCATGTCGGATGTCATTATAGACATTTCAAAAATGTGCAAAAGGAAAAAGGCTTGAAAGGCACTGAAAGGAGCCAGAATCAACAGAAGACATTTTACTCATCTTTCATTGCTTCATTTGTTTTTTCATTTTGTACCAATTAAATTGTAGCTGTGTGTATGTGTAAGCTCTTAAAGTGTTTTTTGGACCAGGGTTGCTTTGACACATTAATAAAATTCAATGTAGTTCTTGTGATTTTCATATTTTCTTGTTAGAACAGTGGTGGGCATCAGGCACCAACAGACCAGTACTGGGAAATGTGGAACATTAACTCCTACCTCAGTGCTTATGGCATTATGAGAGAAAGAGAGAGGGCAGAAGAGAGGTAATATTGAGTAAATTAGGAAGATGGAAATGTGAGACATACTAATACATCAAGACAATATTGGAAATGAGATATGGGTGAGGGAATATGGGAATATAGGGGAAAAAGTCCCTTTCAAATTGTATTATGACTGATCAGTTCAAAACGATAAACCTTTCCAAAATTATTATGTTATGAGGTCAAATTGGGAGGTTAAAGTCCCAGAATGTAATATAAGGTCAAAATTTGATATTTTGTTCTTAGGTCGATATCATTCTCATGTCAATACATTAAAACCTCCGGTCAGCCTGCTGTTACCTTAGCTTAGCTTAGCATTTTGAGTGGAAGCAGGAAGAAACAGCTGTCCTGGCTGGGACTGTCCAGAACATCACCTACAGTCACATCTAATTATCTTTCTCTCTTTTTTTTAAATGTCAACCTTTTTGCGATATCATGTTGGCCTAATTGTGAGATACAAGTGGGACTGTTGATTAAATTCAGACAGAGCCAAGCTTGCTACCCTGTTTCTTATTCATACAAAGATAGGCTAATCACAGTCAGTTCTAGCTTCATATTTATCATATCTACGTGAGAACAATATCATTCTTTTCATCTAATTCTCAGCAACAAATTGAATAACATAATGTTTAATAAAATTATGTTTAACCTTTTATTTAAATGGGCTTGTTATGCCTGTTTGCCTATTGCCAATCTCTCCCTTCTCTAAAAGCGACAGAGGCTGAACTTTGGGAAGCTCTTGACGTGTCTTTAAGAGCCGAGCGCCGCACTCAGATACTGTTGCCAGCTGTGAACCGGCTGTGATAGCAGCCCGTGATAAGTTGAATAAATGATGCCGCTCTTCTTCTTTTTGAAGTGGGAGTTGAACATCCCCGGTCCCTTGGTGAAGGTACTGTAAAACATCTCACAATTTCTGGCTGTCACTGCAGCTGACTTGTCAGGACCTGCCTTTGTAAAAGAGACGTCATATCGGTGAGAATTATACCCAGCTAACAGCCCATATTTTACATAAATCACATATATGAATCTCCCTGCTATTTTCTCCAAATTTTAAAGCTAAATGAACCGTTTTACAATTAAGGATTGACCAGAAAATGCACTGTTACAGGGCTGTTTTTAGTACCTCCTGAAACAGTGATGAATTGGAGATACCTGGTTTTGTGCCACTGTATGTAATTAACTGTTGTCATATTAAGAGTCATATTCATTTATAAATCTGACAGCAATAATATGCACCTCCACATGTATGCAGTTCCCAATATAATGGAACTTCATACAATGTCCCAATCGGGTGCTTTGGAAAGGCAGTATATTTGTGCAAAGCTAAAAAGTATTTTTGAATACTTGTGTAGTCTTGAATGACTGTGTGTAAATGTACTTGAAAATAAATGTGCAGCAAAATGATGGAAGTAGCAGGTTGTTAGCAGGTTGCAAATTGTGGTAAGTTACACTGGTCTGCTACTGTGTCACACACATACAGTAGAAGGAATATAAGGATAACTCAAGAAAGAGATAGACAGAGAAAAGTATGAGGAACGTGAACAATGCTAATCTCCTCAGATATTTAAAGTAAATGGATTTCCTGTAACCACAGTCATTATCTCCTGTAGATCATCTGTAGGAACAGTTGCCTTAAATGTAATGTCTTTTTTTATGCCTAAAGCTGCAATGCGTCATTTGTGTGTCTGTTAAAACAATCATTGGCAATCAATAGCATGAGTTTCCATGGATATAATTTCCTCTGGATTGTTGCTGATGCCGCCTATTTGTTCCAGTCTCAGAATGGTACCGTTAACCCCCCTATCCCGGTGTGCTGAGTGGACAGCTGCCATCCACAGCTGAATCTGCACTCTAGGGACTTAAGTCTTTATCTCTGCCTTTCCCTGTAATATTTAGCAGCTTGGAGCTGTTCGTTTACAACCCCTCATCCAGCTAAACCCATAAAACAAACCAATCAAAAGCCCAGCACAACACCAAGGCTTAGAGAAATCCAATGGTTTTCCTGGGCTATTGATCTTGCCCTCCAGAGCCAAGACATTTCTTTCGCTCCGAGGCTTTACAAGAGAGATAGAGACACATCTATGCTGGTAAAAAATGACATTGATTTAAAAAGAGCTGCTTACCTCTTTAAGAGGCATAAATTACCTGATGATTATTTGCCCATGAAGGGCCACGCAGCCCTGTGTGGGTTTGTAGCAGTCTGGATTTGGCCAGTTTGAGAAGCTCTGAAGTCCGAGGAAAATGTAACCTGGCTGTCTATCAAATCATGTCATTGGCTCAGAAGTTAGTCAGCCTGCGGAAAAGCTATGAAAACCAACTGGCTGTTCATCTATACCGTATGCATCGTGGGTATACAGTATTGCATGCCAAGTGACATATGGAGAGCCAATAACTACGCTGCGGATGTTTCTATGTGATAACAGCAAATTGGAATTGTAGAAAGCATGTTGTGTTCTTATTCACAGGGGCCTCCATGGCGAATACCCATTTGCATGAAATTAATATGTGGATGGGGGAAGAAAATGGCTGAGCACTCAAGTTAAACTCATTAGCAAGCCCAGCAGGGGCGTTTGTTCCACAGCTATCGAGGAATCTTAGGCTGCTTTTCATTATGCATTCTCTCCTAATGCTTCCAGTCCCTGTTTGGAAGGATGCAGACCATGTAGCTAAAAGAGATGGGGAGAGAGAAGAGAGAAATAACACTGCCTTCAAGTTACATACTTAAAGTGTTTGATACATGTAAAAAAAAAAACTAAAATAAACTGTGTTTTGTTTTTCAGACAGAAGAATTGATTCAGAAGTTTAAAGTGCAAATTGTAAGGTAATTTTAAAACTTGTTTGAGAACAATCATTGCTTGATGCCACAATGGTCATTTTGAAATGTGTAATTAGTGCTTTATTGTTCTCAAGTTGCGTCCGAAACATAAGCCTTTTAATTGCTAAGCTATAATGAAAGTATGGACCATTTGGGAGATTTAAATAAAAAAAAAAACAAATAACAAATCCTTTTTACTTATTCTGCTTTCTTTTTTTAACATAAGGCAAAATATGTCAATGACAGACCAGTAATCTCAAAGACATGCTTGAGTCTGCTTTCTTTGAACTTCTAAGCCGGGTAGATGGCTGCCATTTAACGTAAGTAATGTCTGAAATAAACCAGGTCTGCTGTTATTTCTCATCCTGCTCATAATGATGATACATTCATTCTACCTGGGTCTCAGCTGCCTCTCTGCATCATCCCGAGCACTGCAGGGGTATGTCTATATCAACGTGTAAATGGATCTTGGATTCAGTTTGACAAATGTCTTGGCAGGCAGCACCCACACATTCACAGCACATTGCTGTAAGGACAATGTCACTCTGAGAAGAGACAAAGACAACCACCTCTTTGCAGGCTGTGATACTCAGGGGATCGATCAAGGGCAACACTGTCCGTATTTGGTTTTGGCGGCAGTCTCGTCCACAGATCAATATTTATCTGTTTATGATGCTATGAAAACAGCATTTCAACATTGTGGTTCCTGTGGCCAAGGACACAGTTCATCCATTTAAACACTTATATTCAGCAATAGAAATCAAATTACATGTGTGCTGTCTCCTGGATGTTTCATTTCTATTGTTCATTACATATTAATGAAAAGATGGTTTGATGGAGAGTGCCCTTACATCTCTAACCTCCAAATTCAACAGTCCTCTAATGGGCAAGTAAACAGGGACATGGATTTGTCTTGTTTCCTATACCTGCGCCAAGTTCCTGTATGCACTTGAAAACAATTCTGAGATAGTTTGAGACAGGAGTCCACGACACTGTACAAAAAAAACTGATAAACTGTGTGAATTTATTGTTCTGTTAAGTTACCAAGCTAATGGGACAGAAGGTTCTTGCTAGCTGACAGTTTGCAAGCTAGAGGGGAGTAAATGACACAGCACAGAGGAAATCAAATGAGGCCTGGAGAGCCATCTGTGACTGACATGTTCTGAACTTGCTGTCAAGTAAGCTGGTAGCTCATCAGCAGTACCCCAAATGTGAGTAGTCCCAACATCACCAAGACCCTGGTGCTGCCTATTTTGTCAGAATGTGGAGAAACTTGCCACAGGCTTTTAACTGTGTACCACTGAAACTGGGGATTTAAATTGTGGCTGCCATGGTTACTGTACGAAGTTTGGTCCCTAATCAGACTAAAAGATGTGTCTGCACTCTCCGCAGTGAGTCAAGCGTAGCCTCAACGTCTACAGATCCATGCTTGGGTATCAACCGAGGAGCGCCAACTTTGTTATGCAGATGACGAAGTTCCGTTAGCAACATTTCACTTAACATATAGTGGAGTTGTTTCCTGCCAAATGTAAAACAGTTGGCAGAAGGGTCAGCATTTTTAAATATGAGGCCATAAAAACAAGTGCCCCCAGGAATTGCATTTAGAAGTGAGTAACTTCCCCAGTTGTGAGAGTTCAGTTGAAGCATTTCAGGGTTTCGTGCAGGAGTAAGAGTGAGGGCGAGACAGTCAGGCAGATGAGAACAGTTGCTGTAGGTGCGTAGTTGTAATAGCTGAACCATGTGGTTGAAGTGAAACAGCCATACGGTCACAGCGTTTAGGTTGTGACTGCAAGGAAACATCATGGATACAAGCAGCAGAGACGTATTCCTTTTCTAGATTAAATGTTCTGTAAACGGGTACGTGGGAAGAGCTCAGTTAGCACAGCATCATAAAAGCGCCAGTTCAGATAACTTGGGCCCTCTGATTAAGATGCCTCCTGGATTCCTTTGTGTGGAGATATTCTGGGCACAGTGAATTGGGAGGAGACCCCAGGGAAGACCAAGAACACGCTGGAGGCTTAATTTATCTCTAGTAGCTCTGAGACACCGTGGGGACCCAGAGAAAGAGATGGAGAAAAAGAATGTCAGCACTGTTTTGCTTGGTTAGCTGCCCAGACCTGTACAAGCAGCAGAAAAAATGGATGGATGGCTGGTTTGAAGATACTTTTAGGGTAAAAGGGCAATGCAACAGTGTCTACACAGTGCATGCAGTGTGTGAAAATCGGCAGTAGATATAGTTGTTTGTTTCTACAGCTGCTCTACAAAGCATGAGTGCAGGATGAATCTTTGCTCTTATAGGATTGGCTAGTATGACTTTAGCTTTATTTATGTCTTGAATATTGTAAAATGTTCCCTCAAAGGTCATATTCTTTAGGTTGCTGCTGTTATTTACTCCATGCAGTCAGTTAATCAACAGTGGCCACAGCGGAGACTGCATCACAGGCTTCATAGGAATGTTAAGTTAATCTGCTTAAAAGAGACTGCGGCGACATCAAGGTTGTCAGCTATAAAAAGGGCCTGGGTGAAATTCAATTGGATGAGATGAGTTGCGACAGTTGATATAGAGAGCTGTTGCACTGATGAAATGGATTCATTGTGACGGCTGAAGATAATGAGCTTTACTCAATCAGCTTGAGAGGGCATCCAACTGCTGTTTCAATTGCTACCTTGGTGACGTTCGGGGGTTTTGTTGGGGACAAACATTACAGGCAGGCAGAGTGCTGTTGTCCAGCTGTGGTATGTAGAGAGACCTGCCACAGCGGGTGGAATGATTTCTCCTCAGGAAACACCAGCTCACACTACTCAGCTCCCCATGGGGGACATTTTGATACTGTAATTGAGTAACTTTTATGTGTTCACACTTTCTAGGCATCAGTTTGTTGGTCGGCGAAGTAAAACTGCACTAATTTTTATGTTCAAAATAGATCAAATGGATATGTGTTAGGTGAAAGGGATCACTTGTAAAGTAAAATCAACCCCACAGAGAATTATTGTCCAGCGCTCGGTGGAGCCTCTCAGCAGCTTTCAGCTCAATGCTTCTGTTTTTCAGACCACAACTTTACTGTTTTAGTTTGCTCCCACTGCTGTCAAAAGACCCATTTTTAGCAGCAAGCAGGTCAAAAGCTTCACTGTATACCTGCCTAATTCAGTATGAATTTTACTTATCATTTCATGTATCACATCGACTGATATAAATAATATCTATGATATTAAAGTAGCACTTTTAAATGAAAAAGAGACAAGTTAGCCAGCAGTAACTCCTGACAGGTGTGAGAAAACCTACAGTCTTGTACTTGCTAAATTGCACACCTCTACTGAGCTGTGTTAAAACCATGAGCCAAAACTACAGTGTAGAGTTTGCTAACTAACAGTAAGATCAAACTGTCAGATCTATGTGTGCAGCCAAAAGGCACTCCATCCTTAATATTGATGGATTGGGTGGATTTACTCAGTGCAGTCAGTGGTTAGCTACAAAGGATCATTATTAACATTTTGGGTTTGGTATGATCAAAATAATAAAAGTTTGATTGTAGTAAAGTTTAATATATGTATTTATTCGCATATTTGAGCAAACCAGCCATTCTCTTACTTTCAAAGGACATTTTGGGATGCTTTTTTTCTTTTCTGAGCCTAATTCATTCAGTTCATTCGTGGGATTATTTGCTGCAGCTACTCTCTGCAGAAGCTCTTTGACCTTTGCACCAATTCATGTTGTCTTGTGAGGTTTGCGACGCAACAATTCCATCTGCTTTTGTCTGCTTTTGCACTGTCAAACACTTTAGCAGCAAAACCCTGTAATCTAAATGTTAACATTGCCCCTTTGCATAAAAACCCACAAAAATGTGCGATTACAAAGGGTTTGAGAGCGGTTGGTTCAGCAATAGTCAGTTGAGTGTTGCTTATTCTTATTTTGCAACACAGCACGGCTTCAGGGTAATTCATTTTAGTTCCACATCCAACGCTATTTTTGTCAGAAGTGTGTTCTAGCAGTTTGCCGTGCTAAATACGTTCATGAAAAGATACATTTTAAACATTGGGATTAGACTTCTGCGTGTGCTATCGACAGAAAAAAAGGTAAAAGTATTATGAGTACTGAAGAAAGATTTGGCTGTGTTTACTGGCATTTACAATGTTGCAAGGCTGTTCCATGGAAAGAACAAGCAGTGAACGCCAACATATACGACACTCATTTTGGTGCATGTTGCAAAACTCAGGCAGCTGCGCACAGTGTGGGTGAACAGGATTAGCAGCAAATACAATACCCATCAAAATGTCCCTGCATCACAGTGTTCTGACAGTTTCCACACAGAGAAGACAGTGAGTGCAGAGCAGATCTGTCACCAAAGCTCCTCCAAAAAGGAAGCTGATGTCCCTGTGTGGGAGGTGCAGCGTCACCCTGGCGAATACAGGATACAGCACCTTAAGTTAGCTCGGGAGGGTATAACACATTCGCTTGCCTCATTTCTCTGCTCCAAGAAGATCCACTGTCCAAAGAAAGACAAGGTTTGATTAGATTAAGCGACGAGCCAACTGGCTGCAGACCACAGACGCAGTTTTGCACCCACCATTCCTGACATTTATAGACCCATTGATCCCCATTGATCCCCATCAATGTAAACACACATTTATTTATACATCATTGGTATATAAAATGTAGTACTTCCCGTTTACGGGGTTCACAGTGAAGTCAAATTGTTCATACACCATCACACATCACCAACTGAAAAGAAAGAGCAGGGAAGTGGCGACGGCAGATCGCCCTGACCATTCTAGACACCTTAAATTTACACCACATTATACCACTTAATTAACACTGACACTCCTGTTATTGCACCTCACTTAACCTCTGAGGTGCCATCAAGATCTGAGCACCTCATGGCAAAAATGGTGGGCGCATTTTGGATGAGTTAGAATGATAAAATGATTTGATTATAAAGCCCTCGTTCTTGGGAAGAATAGACTATACATTATTAATACTGTAATAAATGAATGCCAAAAAACAAGTTTACGCTTTCCTGTATGAAAAAGCATCAGTAAATAGCTGCTTTGTCACCTCTCTACAACACTAAAGCTTAAAGTAAATCAGGCTTTTAATTCTACAGAAAACTAAGGTAAACAAATTGAAACCAAGCCATTCGTACTGAGATAAATGCTTCATTTGCTAAAGGGGGAAAAAAATATTAGAGATTAAGAGGCATTTCTTTTGGGTTTGAACGCCTACATTATTTACTGCTCTGATTGTAAAGTATTCTGTTTGCTCACGGTGGTAGTAGTAAACAATTACCCTCTTAACATCCAGCAGCCTTCCACTGAAGAGGTAGCAGCGTCTTGGCAGTGATCTATCCTTCATGCTAGGAGGGCATTTGAGGTTTCCATTTTCCACAGTTTCTTCACATGTGCTCAATGTTATAAAAACAGGAAGCAGGCCTGAATGTACATGAAATATAGACCACACTGCTAATGAATCCACTTAATGTCATGTTTTAGGTATGCATCACAGTGATCCATAATGCTTTATTATGAAAGAATAAGATTATTAAAAATGCATTTTCTGATGCCTTTGTCCCAGTGTGACAAACTACAGTACGAGTGTTATCAACACACGCTGCAGCTGCATTTAGAGGGTAACAACTCAAGGAAATCGAGTTAGTGACAAGCTATAAATACACTGTAACTGTGTTGATAGCACTGTGTGATTTTAACCAAATGGTAAATGAACTCCCATAATGTCTGTAGCAAAATGATAACCCAATTTTATTGGGTTTAAAAAAAACATTGCACTTCATTTATATTCTCTATTAAAGCCTGTTTCAGCCACTCAAGATTCATGCAATAAAAGCAGGCTGTGGGCTTAATGGAAAGAGCCAGGAAGGTTGGGGGTGTGAAGGGGGTAGAGTTTTTTGGAGTGATGTTTGATGAGTACAGCCAAAGTCGGTGTGATTTTCATCCTGATCTTTCCCCCAGAGGGCAGTTTGAACTTCAGTGTGCATAAACCAGGGACTCATTCACCTCCACTTCAATTAGATCACTTTGTATGGATTAAAAAAGAGGTCTCGTAATGTGCTTTATCACCATTTTAAATAACAGAGAAATTCTGGATTGAATTCAATGGGGTTAAGGTCACTCACTCCTATGACCGTCGAGCCGGTGTAGTCCTCCACATAAACTCCTCTTCAGGAGGCTCATGAACACACGGCTCAACGTGCTCTACCAATCAGTGTTGGCCAGCACTCTGTTCTTTGCAGTGGAGTGCTGGGGTGGAAACATCAAGGGCAGGGATGCAGACAGGATTAGCAAACTGGTGAAAAAGACATGGCTCTGTTGGAGAGCTGAGCCAGGACACCCTGGAGGATGTGAACTGAACTGAACTCCAGCCCAGACAACATAAGATGCACATTTACACACCAAGCACAGCTCTAAATCCACAGATTTGCTTTTTCAGTTTCAACATCTCTCACATGTGCAGTATGTATATATACAATGTAAATATGGTACATGCAGTATACACACACAGACACACACACACATACACACACACACACACACACACAC